>JALLPA010000881.1:0-11754 GCA_036939895.1 Thalassiosira exigua
TATCCGTCAATTTTTACCTAGCACAAACGACATGATAATCACTTGTCGATTGGGCTAACGGAAAAATTATGGTTTTTAAAACTTCAAATTAGGTTTTTGAGTTGACACCTTGTCAGTACTTTTGATGTCATTATGGATACCATGTGACACTAAATGTGTCCGTTTATACTCAAAAGCTTCTACATGGATCAATTTTACGTAGACTAACACGAGGAAAATCTTCGGTCCTTTTCCTTTGGCCTACTGTGACTAGTCGAAACCCATCAAGAACAACAGCTGTCTTGACGGCTCTGCATACTAACTTCCATCGTACATAATAAACCGCATCCACCAGCAGAAGGCTCGATGCCAGAAAAGTATCCCGAGCATTTGGTGGCATTTGATGGCACTATCGCCATTGTTGATGGATTCTAGTCGAATATTTTGAATTATTATGTACTCTGAGTGTTGATTCGATAATTCTTTAGCTTATTTTGGCCGCAAATTGGCCGAACACAAGCTCTTTCGGTAGATTTCATTCGAGCTCATTTTGCGGCATTCAAACTCCTTTATTGGTACCCTTTTGATGATTCTAAGGGCATAAAAGGCGCCCCAAACATCCTCTATACTGAAATGAATTGCCCCAAAACAATTTTTCGTGCACTTGAACCATTTGTCGTTTGTTAAGTATGAAATCTCAGGAATCATCGGGTTCGTTTTGGCATAGCTTGCCCCCTGCCAAGAAAGACCATATTGAACCACCCCCGACCTGCATAGACCCCATAAGCTCGACTTATAGATCCATATAATCCATTCTTGGGTGATTCCCATAAATGAAACCATGTTCATTTGGAATCATGGCCTAAAAATCTTTCTTGGGGTGCAAAATCTGTACAAAAGGGTAAAAAGAGGCCAGTCTGTTAGAAATTGAGGAACTTCTGGCATCCCTGCCACAGGTCGGCCGACTTTTGCTATCGTTTTCATCAAAAACATGGGCCAATGCTACCCTGAAGTTGATAAAATACATCAATTGTCCCTGGGAAGTGTTGATTGGGGGTGCCTCTGGTGGGGAAGTGGTGGGGTGCTCCATTGTAATCTTCCAGGTGACCCCACACAACTAATAGCCATGGCAGGCAACAGGGTGGCAAAGCGGTTGATGATGAAGAGCACTGCCATGGGCGATTTATAGTTTGTGGCTATCTACATTCTTGCCTTGTGCTGCTGGTGGATGGCATGACAGGTGTGTTCGTGGTTTTTTAGCCTTTCCTAGGTGTTCGAGTGCATTAGTTGCTAATATATCGCAAATGAGTGTGAAAGCAAGAGAATATGTGATAATTAGGGTTAAAAGTGTAAAAGTTGTTAAGCAATTTTTACCTCAACTTATTTTCAAAAAACATTACCAAGTACAGAACTATCATCCGATATCATCGTGGGAGAGCATTCGTGGCTCAAGCATAGGGTCTGAACACAAGCTGCTTGTTGAACAGACAGAGTCAACAATATGCAACAACTTAGATAGGGAGCCCAGGCCACTCTGATACTGTATATGCAGCTACCCAGGCTGCTCTAGAATCATCCTGGAGCAATTCTGACAAAGAGAAAGAGACGGGAGTGACGAACAAGGTCGTTTGTGGATTGCGACTCCAGACACCAGTTTTAGTGGCCCCCAAAATAGCCACATACTAAACGTGCAGAGAATGGGTTCTCTGAGGAGAGGGCTATTTAGGCTATTACGGCCGACTAAGTCTAGCGTTCACTCTGAAGCTACGCAGTCAGATTTGGGAGTTGAGCGGCTGGCCGGTTTTTCAGTGGCATTCTCATATAGTCAGGAGCACAGGCTCCCTGGGTCAGAGAGATTGCACTTTATGAGAATGAACTGCAGTGGTTGCAGTGATGCCAGGTGGATCCATCCTGCAGTTGAGTTTTGTGTTGCGGTTGAGAAGGAAACTGCCACCATTGCCGGCTTTGGGGACACAACTACCGAAGGGATGAATATTACATAATTTATCATACATATCATAAGAACATTAGATACATGTAGCCTACTTATTATACGGTATATAATAACAAAATAAATTTTACCCCTAATTTAAAAAGGTGAAAGATGTATTCTAGGGGCTACTGCCATAATCACCATTTTGAAACCCAGACAACAATGGCAAGGAGCAGCGCCCGTATTGTCGGTGCTGCCAGCGTCGTCCCAGGCACCCTACGCCTCCACTGCCCCATCCGGAAAAACTCTGACGCCCTGGGATGGGTCACTTGGTGCCAAAGTACCGTTTTCTCCCGTTTGCTGCAGTCAGCGGTGTCAATGCTATGCGACACGTGTGGGGTTGATTCTTCTTCAACGTGCATCGTGCCCGTCTTTGCCCTCATCAGCCACAATGTGGGCAGTTGAGGGCAGCAGCACCACCAGGACCAATGCGTCTTCGACGGCAGCAATGTTCACTGCCCACTAACGCTTGGTGGCCGTTAGAAGACGCGGTCAGGGCCGCGTAGGATCCATCGAACCATCAATCAACATACCTGTCACCCTGGGTCCAGGATCAATTGGCCAGCCCCACTGACCGATACTCGGTCAATTGGCCATAAAAATCGGGGAAGACCACGTCCTGAGGGGCGCCTTTGGCACGGTGTCCTTCAGCGTGGAATACGCCGTCTTCGGAGCCGGGGAGAATCACCGGCGGGATGCGATGGCGAGTCCGTGGGGCACCCAGAATCAAGAGGCCCCCACTCCAGTTTCTGGAGCACATTGTCCCCGATGATGGCCTATAGGAAGTGAAGTTTTACATCTCTTCCTCTAGTACATCCAAACAAAAGCGACAATCAACTTGGGGGGGGCAACAATACACTAAGGGAGGGTCTTGCGAGGAGTTTTCTGGGGGTGCGATGACGCATTTATGGCCGTATTTTGGACGTCGCGTGGAATATGGACAGCTTTTCAAGCTCCATTTTGTCATTGCCCGTCACTGATACCTTTACCATTGATTGAGGTTCACAAATGGGTGGCAACCTGTCATCAAAATGAGATATTGGGTGGAATCTGGCTCATTTTACTCGGGTAATTCGCTCCCGCAAACTTGGCGTGTTCTGGCCTGGAACACGCAAAGTGGAGGCGCCCGCCGCCCCAAGACCGGGCAATCAAACTAGATGTATCTGGTGACAAATTGACCGGTCGGGGTGCCTTAGCAACCTTTTTACATAGCCCAAACTTAGAGAGTAACGCTAGGCTTAGTAGGCCATGGTATTTTTTCGATTTCCTCAGACGTTAATGGCCAGGTATAGGGTTGAAGCCAGCACAGGACCCAGATAATAAGTACCCTTTCTGAAAGATGAATACATAAGAGTGTGTTTGTGTGTGCGGGATTCGTGACAGACCTTTCTATGACCTCACTCTGAGGGGGAGAATTCTAGGCTTATTAGGCTTTTGGTCCGCAGAAAACCCAAGAAAATGTCTACTGTATGTGCCCTGACTGCACATCTCAAGTGCCATGACTTAAATTCAAGCAAGTGCATTGATTGCAATCACTGTGTTCAACTGCGCTTTTTTACAATGGCATTTGAACTGCAGTTCTATTGTTACTGAATAATTGTTTTAGAAAAATACCATACACGAAGATGATCTTACTGCCCTATATATAATAACTGATACTGTGAAAGATTGCATTGATGGTCTGATTGCAGCTGAAAGCAACGGGTGTGATCTTATGTTCTATTGTGGTGATATCTAAGAGGAAATTGATGAGTTGAAAAGGTGTTTTCCACTGAGCGAGGCAAGCCAGGGTGGGTTGGCTAAATATTCCCAGATTTAATATAATTGTTACCAGTGACAAGCTTGATTTCAACATGAAAGGAGGGGAAAAGGGTTGACAGAGCCAGGGTGGTTTGGATGAATACTCCCAGATTTAATCCAATTGTTACAGTAGTATTCTACCTCTTAGCCCTCTTGAGCGGCAATCCCTTCATTTCCCTTGCATTTTCGGGTCTATAGTTTGATCGGTGCTGAAATTCCATCCATTTGAACCTCTCCCCCATAATGTTGATGGTCGTCTCGAGTTTCTTCTAAACTGTGAAATCCCTCTGGATCTTATTCGTAAGTTTGTTGAACTAACCCTCCAGCTCGTGGATTGTTTCCTTTTTCTTAGCATTCTCCATCAGAAGCCACGATTGCTTCCTTTTGAGTTCCTCAATCTCATCCTTCAGGTGGACGTTATCGTCCTCTAGCTCGTCAATAATTCTGGCCTGCTTCACATTGTCTGTCGCAAATTGGCATGCAGCAACGTTCTGACATACAATGAAATCCCTCCATATGGATATGGTTTTTCGACGGCAGTCAAGGCAATAGCTATGATTCCCAGAATTCGTATCACATGGTATCCCCCAATACGGGTCTGGTTTGGCCCATACAAAACAGTTGTTGCGTGAGAATGCAGAGCAATGGTCACTTTGGCAATTGAATGCCACTCTGACACATCTTTCCCTCCTTGAGTCAAAGATACACCCATCGTTTTTGCAGAAAATGAAGCCGCAATCACAACACTCCTTCACTTCATCACCACCACATAGATGGCATTAATGTTGCTGATGACTGCCATCACTTATACATAAGCAATTATTGGTTGTTATGCTCATAAATGTAAGCGCCGATAACAGACTTTTTGTGGCTTGAATCTTTAAAGCATAGGTAAATAGTCTGTGCCGACATATTCACAATGGCCTTTGACCTCTGTCTCTCCATGAGCTCCCAGAGATTGGGTATTCGAGTGAACTGACGGTCTAACGGACGGAACCACGGAAACATCAAAGTTTAATTTTTTACTCTCCGTCTTTGACCTTTGTCCTACCACAAGAGAATTTCAAGAATTCTTGGCAGGTCCACATCCATAAAATTGGAGGAGCAGGATTTAGAATTGGACTGCATTTGTGGCGTATTGAAGTTGACGAGTTCTAAGACATTTGATCCACTTGGCCTCAAACAGGAGCGGCAAAGATGTATGCAATTGGTGAGGTGAATGTGTGTGGAACATTCTCTGGCGCCAAAGCACAGTAGAGTCATAGCAATGCTATCATTGTGTAGGTCCGTTGCAAGTCTAAGATCAAGGTCAGCAGTATTGAAATGTTTCCACTGACACTCATTGCTATAGTAACGTTTCAGCCACTTTTTCTGTATTATTATTTCCCACTCTGGTGGGATTGAACCCGTGATATGTACGGATATTACCTACGGTTTCTTGTGTTAGATCCCAATACACTCGTTTGTAACAGATTTTTGGTGTCATCGAAATGACTTTGGCCGCTGACGTGCTGGGTTTGCCCCAAATCCTGCACCATCTCTCAACAGGTGCGGTCAGCACCACCGCAAAAAACGCACGTGATGTTTTGGGAGGAAATTGGCAATCCGTTCGAGATAATCGGAGTCCGAAAGGGAATTGATCAACTCTACTGCGGGAAGGGAGTGTGGCTTACTCCAGGGGGAAGGTATCAATGCATAGCAAGCTCCAACTTCTGTTCAACCTCCTCAGCTCAAACACCTACAAACAAGCACTGTAGCAAGTTGCTTCTCCAACGTCCTGGAGGTAACATTTATGGGCCAGGCATGCCGTGGTGCCTCCTATCGCGTCTCTGAGGTCCTATGACCACTCGCCCCATACCTCATCATCACGTCCAAGACAAACATCCCCCCTGTTACTGTTATCATCACAGCCTTTGAAACTTTCGAGTACAATGGCAACTAAGGCTGCTCCAGGGCAATGGCGTGGCTGTATGTTGACTCCGTTCTCTGCCTGATCAACGTTGTGGTGATGTCGTACATCTGCCAGTTGGCGTGCACCATGCAAGAACGAAGAAAGGAGGAGTTCGCCATCACGGCAGCTGTGTCCCCCTTCACCCTTGCAGGGATGATCGAGGACGGGACGTACGTCAGCGCCCTAACGGTCACGTCTTTCATCAGACTCAATGCCTGGGAGGTGTCGTTCTCTCGCCTTTGGGATGAGCTACCGTCAGATTTCACAGTGGCTGCACACTTGCTCGTCCTCAGATTCTACATTGTCTATCAGGCCTTCGGTGTCAACATAGTCATGGACACTGGGTGCTGTGGTGGCAATCTGCGGGGGAGAATGTCTCTGGCTCTGATATATGGAGTCATACACCTCGGGACTGGAGACATTGCCTTTGGCGTGGGGACAATCCTGTTCCAGTAAAGGTTCTGATGATTACTGCAGGAATAACTAAATGTTGTTTGCCATGATTGAACAGAGAAGAAGTAAAGAGAGCCTTCCAAACAGATACGTGAAAATCAACGGGGGACTTTCACAGGGCTTATACAAAACAAGCAAGACTTTTCATATGCCGAACACAATGTTTCAACTCAATTAATTTTGATAAAAATGGAACAAGAAGACAGAGTTCAAAATATTTATGGCCGGCTACCTTTAAATTTGATCTTTGGGGATGTATCTGCAGAAGAGTTTTGTTTCTCGTCCGGTAATTCACATTATTGTGGGGATAAACAAGTTTACTGCCAAATTAATGCACGGACTCATTTTTTTGCTTTCATATGTGCCGATTAAATGGATCAAATGCCCCATTATTCTGGGCATACAAAATGAGGTTTGAGGCTTGCATTTTGTGAATAGCACCATGGCCTCCTTCTTCCCAATGATAATAGTGATGACCTTGTGTGGCCCTGATCACCGATCACTATCAGAAAGAAGGTAGCCATTGGATCCGAGTGCCACTATAGGAAAATGTTTGCTGAAATTACAAATTTCGTTGACTTGAGATTTCTTCACACATAGTTAACATGCGCCAATATTTCTGGTTGTTTCTAACCACATCTATCCATTGCCGCAAACGATGCGAAGAACGCGGCGTGTGCAATTCCGAACTCCATCTGTCCCAAGGTCGAAAGGTGCATGGCGCGCCTCCAACTTACGCTTCCTATCACTTCATTTTTCATGGTCCTCCAAACGTAGTAGGACAAAAATGACAGTCCTATTGTTGCCAGCGTAACCAGGCAGACTCTTACCCAAAGCAAGGGCAACACTCCTCCGCACATCGATGATTGGCGAGTCTGCATGCAAGACCAAATCATCCACAGCACGGAAGCTTCCATGAAGAACGCCCCAAATACAATATGGGGAGTCGTACCCTTCCCAGTTGCAGGAATGAGGCTCGTCATGATAATAGAGAATGAAGCGACGGCGGCGGAACAAATCTGCGGCAACGTATCCATGTCTTCTTGGACATGATCTCCCTTCTGGGCCTTTTGGTATTGAGCAATAGATGTCATCGAAAGGAATATATACTTATATAGTACCACTTTAATCCACTGTACGCCCAATCTCCACCCTTCTTTTTCATTCATTTTGTTCCATTTTTCCAAAACATGCAACCAACCCCAGGCAGAGCGGCACTCAAAATAGCGAGAAGAAATCCAAATGTTTGTGTTCAGAGGGAGTATCAAATCATTCAATATCTGTGGTCATGAAAATTAGTAATAAAATGTGTCTTTCTTTCTTTATTTCTTTCACAAAAAGTGCCGTTTTCTAATTTATACTGAATTCCTACCATTATTTGACATACTTTGCTTGGAAAAAAAGTTAAAATCTCATGCCAACAAAATTAATTTGGGCAAAATGTCTCCCCGACAAAATCCCCCCCCAATTTCCCAATCGGCGTAAAAATAATTTCGTCCGCATCATTGTCCGCCGAAAAATTGCCCGTATTGTAGGGATCGGCGGAAGCCGGGATGCGGGAGCCCAGAGGGCACTGGTAAGTCTTGTTGGCGGGGGCAGGCGGTGCGGGGCAAAGATTTTGCTGGACGCGCGGAACCCCGGCGGATCGGGTTGACGCGAAAAAGCTCGGCTGGGTGGTCCCGCCGCGCCTCCGGATCATGCCCAGCGTCGCCTCCGGCTCCGCGATGGGCCGGTCCTCTGGGTAGTCGATAGGTAAAATATTACGATTAGAGAAAGAGCAGGCCCAAGTTGTACCAAGTACCAAACTGTACCCTTATGAACCAGTATAAATGCAAAGTGTGTGTAAGGGGCCCTGACCCATACCCAATCCCTATTCCAAGTCCGGGGGTAGGTCCCTCGCTTGGAATCGCCACCGGGCAAGATTGCACGAGTTAAAGCTGTAATTCCGCTCGGATAGGCGTCGACACGGACAGCTAGGCCAGGGAGATGGCCCCCGAGCACGCATGCCGCTGACGTGGGCGGGTACCACGAAGTTGGCAGCCACCCTCCACCCCTTCTGCATCCACACTACCCGATTCCCCTTGGAGTCCCCGCTCAGGAGTCCGTCGTCATGGATCCGTCAAAGAGACTCCTTCCGATGGCCAAAGTCATTTGGAAGTAGATTGTATCCTCTGTGCCGAGGTTATAGGCGAGTCGAGGGATGCCCCTTCTCCCACGGGCAAACCGCGAAACACATCGGATCCTCCTTCGGTAGACGAAGAGGTAAACCCCCAAAGACCAACACGGCCGTAGAGATGCCGATACAACGGCTTTGTCCACACAATTCTCGCGCATTGCATGAACCTCTCCACGGCGTCATCCACCGTCTTGGGTGTGGCCTTGGCTGCATGAAAGGGAGGTCGACCGACGCCGGCAGCGGCGGCGGCTGCACTCGCCGGCGACAGCAAAGGCATTGCCCGCGCTTGACGTCGTCGAAATGGCGAAAGCCGTGCCTGACCGGCACAGGCAGAGGCGACGGCCGCGCTTGCCAGGGGCAGCGGGGGTGATGGCCGCGCTTGTCGTCGCCGAGATGACGACGCCCAAGCATGCCGGCACCGGCGGGGCCGAAAGCCGCTCTCGCCGGCGGAAGCGGAGGCACTGGCCGCGCTCAATGTCGTCCAGAGACCAACGGCCTCGAGTCCCCCGTCACCGGCAGAGGCGACAGCCGCGCTCGGCAGCAACAGCAGAGGCATTGGCCGCTCCGCGTCGCCGAGAGGGCGACGGAAGACCGCACCGACACCGGCGGTCACGAAAGGCGCGCTTGCCGGCGCCAGCGGAGGAGCTGGCCGCGCTCGACGTCGTCGAAAGGGCGTCAACAGAGCCCGCCGCCACCAGCGAGACGACAGGTAAGCTCGCCGTCGGAAGCGGGGGCACTGGCCGCGCTCGGCGTCCTTAAAAAGGCGACGACAGAGCCCGTCGGCAGCAGCGGAGGCGGCGGTCATGCTCGCCGAGTCGGCGGAGGCGACGGCGGAGTGAAACAACGCCCCCCCCCCTTGGTCTGCAGCTTCGGCATCCTAATTTTCCACCTGATGGTCCAAGATGAGGGGATGAATCCTCGAGCTGTTCGTGGCGGATGGCCCACTGCAACCAGCTCAAAACCGAACAATGCCCCATCTCATCAGGGTTTCATAGGGCATTTTCATTCCCTCACCTCTTCGAACCTGAGCGCCCATCCCCATCTGTGGGCGAAGCTTGGTCCGGTCCCCACCATCCTTGGGTTTGGATGGCCTTGTCACCTGTCCCCAGGAAGTCGATAAAGGAGGAAACTCCCTCCACCCTGTTCGCTCTACCCGAGGGACAGAGAGCGCTTCTAATAATCAAACTCGAGGGGAGGATGGAGGACGACTCCCCCCCCCCCCAAATTCCACCCGATGTCAGTCCACCCCGTGTCTCGGAGGGAGACGCGGGCCCAAAGAGCGGACTGTGAGAAGCCCCCTCGGTGGTCCTCCCCACCCCGAGAACGAAGGGGCAGAGAGAGGAACACTCGCTGAGAAGGGGAAATCTCAGAGGCCTCGCGGTTGGTCAATCCGCGTAGTTTGCCCCCTTCACCCCACCCCACTTCCAGCTGCGCCACGCCGGGGAGGGCCGTGGCCCGAAGCCCGATGCAGCGGCAATCCCAAAGGCGGCGGTGACCCCGCCGCCCCCAAAATAATCTACATCTCTCTCGAAGCGGCCACTCTAGGGCGGCCGTCGCCATTGAGATCGACACAGCCGTTCACAAGGATTAATGGCGAAAGGTTGCGCGCGCGTCCCCGGGGTCTATTGCCACAGACCGCAGTGGCTCTACACGTCTTTGATGGGGACCTGTGTGTTAGCCTCCTCGATGTTTGGGCTTCGCTTTGCTTGCCGCTTGAAGTCCAGCGTCACAAAAGCAACGGGAGTCCGCGGTAATCGCTGTTGGACTCCTCGAAGTTCTCGTACGCCGAATCACTCCGCTCCTTCCTCCCGCTGGAGTTACGCCCTCAAACTTCTCGGATCCTCCGTCAAATTTTTGAGTTTCAACCGTAGGTTACTCAAATTTCGCATATGCTCCGCATCCAACGGATGTTACCGATAGCCTACTCTCTCTTTTTAGCTCGTCCTATTTTACCTCAGATTACCAGGCTGAGATTTTGATCACAGGCTGCCATCAGCATCATCCACGCGCACCGCTGGGTACACAGGACCAGCACTCTCAGGATCCTCCTCCTCCTCCTCCTCCACAGGCTTGGCGCGGGGAATGGCCTCCTCCTCGTCCGCGACCGCGCCATCAGACGCCGCTGTGGCGCCGTTGCCGTCGCCGGGAAGCGGAGGAGGAAGGAAATAGCCGTGGGAAGGCCCCCACGCCGCCCTCGCGCGCCCGCGTCCGCGCATGCGCGACATCCCGCCGGGACGAACGGTCGAAACAATCGGCGGCGCGGACGCAGACGCCTTCTTCTTTGCCGCGTCGTCCGAATCCACCAAGAACGAAAGCAGGATCGGGGCAGCGTCGTTGCCGTCGTCCGCCCCGGCCTCGAGGAGCCGCTTGCCCCGCCGCCGGTCGATCGGTCCGGAGGAGAGGTCCTCAGGACGGACGGGGGGGAGGTCGTCCGCCAGCTCCTCGAGGCCCGCGGTGGTGCGGGTGGTGTACCGCCGGATGACTGGCGACGCGTTCTTTTCGGGGGATTTGATTGTGGAAGCCGCCGGCGACGTTGTCGGACACGATCTCGACGCCCTCGGGCCGTCCTCCCTCCTCGTCTTCCTTGTCGTCGGACCCTTCGTCGAAACGTCCGCCGGATCCCTCGGGCGTCCGGGAGCGAGGAGCGGGACCGCCCGCGGCTCCGGGCCGCTCGTCGTCGTCGTCGCGTCACATCCCCGCCTCGACGGTGGGGGAGGGGTCGCCGTTGCCCCCTCGGATCATGTCCTCGGGCGACGGATCATGTCCTCCCTCGACAGTTTTGTGAGGCGCGAGGCGAGGGGGGCGAGGAGCGGACCCGGGGCGAGGGAAGGGTCGTGCCCCGCGGCCGCGGCGACCGGCGCCGAGGCCGACGATCAAGATCAAGGACGGCAGGAAGCGGCGGACGACGAAGCGAGGGGGGACGAAGGACCAAGACCAAGCGAGGCTTCGAGGGTCCCCGGCGCTCCCCCCCCCCCCCTTCCCGCCAGGCCCCGCGCCGGCCCCGCTCGCCGCATCTTCGTCGTTCTCGGCGCCGGATGGAGTACTAGGCTCACGGCTCGCTCCTGGCTCAAGATCAAGATCAAGATCAAGACCAATGCGAACAAAGTCGGGGGGTTCCCGGGCTGTGCATGGCGCCACGCTGGATGGGGCACCGACAGCGCTTCCCGGCGTCCGGCGCTCCCGGCCAGCGCCGGAGAGGACGGACATCAATCTGCCATTGCTATGGCTTGGCCATGGCCATGGCCACGCGTGGCCATTGGCCATGGCAGGCCATCGCCACGGAGGAAGACACTGTTGTACCCAGTAGAGTACGAGATTAGCAGGTATACTGACGCACCCCTATTTTTGCAAAATAGTGGCGCAGATACGTAAATTGTAACGTAGGACCTGTTAGCTTTGTCC
>JALLPA010000882.1:0-12651 GCA_036939895.1 Thalassiosira exigua
TCATATATGCACCTTTGTAGATAATTTGCATAAATTTTCTGTGTTATTATTATTACTGTGCGTGGAGCGCAGCAACCTCAGCGATAGAGACAAGGAGCTTAAGAGGCCTGGCAGAATGTGATGGGGTCAACGCCATCGGAGCCGAAGCGACCAGAGTCAACACAAACACTTGATTGAACTCTTCCTTGAGGCCAGTGACCATGCGTGTCAAAGCATTCTGAGATGCAGCCAATACTTGATCGAATGCTGCCCCCTCATGGGCGATGGTGGAGACAGCGTATTTAACCTGGCGGAGCTTTTGATTGAGCCGTGTGCGCTCAAGATGCCACCAAATTGTGTGCCCCCCATTTAAGATAGAGTTGCATACCACCCAAGGCTCTAAAGAGGGCGGCCCGGAGGAGCTAGGCAGACAGCGGCAAAGGTTAGACGTCATGTTCTGGTGGCAAGGGGAGCGGCTTCCCTGCGAGCGAGAGGGGTCACCTTGGCCATGGCCAAGGTTATCTAGCGGGGTTGGTCACTGGGTGGGAGGGGGAAGTTGTATGATTCCCCCCCAGGAAGGAGATCCTCTTCCCCTGAGAGCCCCCCCCATGCTAGGTGGGCAAGAGAGTTGCCGGAGCACCGCCCCCCTTCCAGGCGGGTACTTGAACCGTCGAGTGCCCCCCATGTCGGGCGGGATGATCGATGCCACGAGGCCCGCACCACCCCATGTGGCTGGGGGAATCCCGGGCGGGAAGGATGGCTGCATCCCCCCATGCGCGTGAGTGTCCCCCTGTGAAGGATCATCATTGGCAAGAATAGATTGGTCCAGTGCGCGAGGAGGAATGTCACGCCCTGTTGTGGGGATGATCTCGGCTCTCCCCATTGCAGAGACGATCATGGCCGCAACGAGACGGTAACCCCCTGGTTGTTCTTGAGGAGGACCAGTCACGCGAGGACGCGAGGCCATGCGATGGGAATGAAAAAAAACTACCACTGATGCTGGGTCATCGTGGGTTATTCTCCCTGATGCAAGGGCGGAGGCGGCTGCAAGACACCCGTTGGCCGTGGATGGGTCCGGCCCCAGGACACCAGGGGGGGATCAGAGGTGGGAGAGAGGCCCGTCTGAGAGGCAGGGTGGTGGACGAGGCCATACCTGTGGGTGCTTGGTGGGGGTAGAGGAGGCCACAGGGCAACTTTCGTTGGCTGGGGATGTGTCCGGCCCCAGGAAACCAGTGGATGAACTGTGGCAAGGAAGAAACTCGCCCGGGGTGCAGGATGGCGGGCAAAATCATCCATTCCAGGACGTGGTGACAGCGAGGGTGGGTGCCATGTCAGGCACCACTCGCGCATGAAGAGAGTCCAGGGAAGACATGGACGGTGGGTTTCGTCCCCGAGCGAATCGATGATGGGCAATGTTGTCGATCACCGGGGGGTGGACAGGAGCATATGATCGGTAGAGTCATCACGTGGCTACAGATATTGGGGGAAGCAAAGGCGGGTTGCCTATAGAGCCGACACAATCACAAGGGAGGAGCGAGAGCAAAATGGCCCGTAGAGCCTCGGCCCGTAGAGCCATCGCCATGTATGCTTTTAGAATTAATACTATGGAATTAATATGTTTTATTACTTGCTCATCATTATTATCTTATTCGAAAGCACGTGCTGATTGCAAAGGAGAAAAGAGAGCACTACAGTCAAGCTACGCTAATTCATACCTTTTCTCATTCGCACTCTCCAGTAATTTGCACCGATGAGCGCCCATACTGCTTTTGGTGGAAATGTCTTACTTATGTAAGTATCATGTAACCATCGTATAATACCAGTGTACATATGTGTGGATTTGTTCATAAGGCACTTCGCTAAAATTCGTACATATGAGTATATCAATACACTGCATAATGTACGAATTGCTTTAGAGACACTGTACGTACATGTGAATTAGTTGTAAATACCACGTGTGCTCATCAGACCTCTCATTCCCACGGCACCAAAGAATAAATAGTATAAGCTGGTACAAGGGAATTAACAAATGTTCAATACTTTAATCTGAACTCCACAAGTGCAAGCGTGTGACACCAATGTACCATGATTCGAGATTTTTAAGAATACAATATTGTCAGTATGCAAAGCATAGTTGCTTCTAGTTAACAGGAATATTGTTAGTAGTGTTCATGAACACCACCACAGTTTGAGCTTTATAAAAATGTCCAATATCAATAAAAATATGCGTATCACACATAATTGGAAATCATGTGATCTCACAAATAGCATAGGGCCATTGTTTATCTACGAAGGAACTCAGAGCTATCTGATTCCTTTACGTGAAAACAATACTGTGTCACTTTTACCCCCCAGCCTATCATGTGCAACGACAATTACACCCCACTATTACTTGGAGTCAAGTTAATTCAACCTTGGCTTTTTAGATATATTGGAACCTATGTACAATACATACATCTTTCTGATTTGTACGCACATGCTCATTTCCACTAGAGCTAGTTTCAGTTTGTGTTTTTTTGTGCCATACATAACATATGTATCGCGCCTTTGACCACTGGAGGCCCCGTGTAATTTCGCGTGCTCAAAAGACTTATCAGTCTTCCTGTTAAAAATGTAGGAGTCATCGTTTTCAATTGCGGCAACATCAAGCTTTGGTACTCATATTTCAACCCTATGAATCATATATTTATTCTTTTTCCTCCTTTAAAAAATCGTCAAACCTTCTATCTCTATCGGCATTCATAATTTTTGTTGTGTAAAGAAACTAAGTATTGTCTGTCTTGTCTTGGCTTCCAGATAAGAGGAATAGAGCCCATAGAGGGGTTTGACAAACAAGAACCCTGGGAAATATCTTGTCCATCACCTCATAGCATGATATTATATCCACACCCCAAACAGACTTCCGGCCGAACATTGGCTCCTAAGCTCCTATATCCTTGTCCCAGTTTTGGCGGCCGAAGTTCACAACAAGCCAGTGGGACAGGAACGTTGCGGCACATGCCGGGTTGATTTAGCTTGTATTGTCTCATAAGGATGTACCTGCGGACTCCCATATACGGACCTCTATCTGACCGCACTTTGATACGGCATGGTCAGAGATATTTTGCCAACCATCTGGTAAGTGGTACCTGACACTGCACTGATGTCAGCAGGCAGGACCGACACCCAGATCCCTATTGGAAACTCCCATTTTACTACACCTTGCTGTATGCTTACCAGTTGAGACAGCTGAATTTGTCAAGGAAGCTCCCCGAGCATCCAAAACTCGAGGGGACAGTGCGTAGAGAGTGACAGCACCGGGAATCAAACCTGGGGCTCCGCTTCCAAGACTCGTTTGCCTAACCACTTCACTAATTGAGGGTAATAAGTATTGTTCCTACAACAGATTGAATGTAGATCGCAGATTGAACGCGGGTCCTTGAACAACAGAGTGAACCTGAAACGACAAAAGTGGCCGGTCTTCCCAACTCCAACCTTTTCAAACAGCTCTAATCTTCTAACAAAGCTCGGATTTATCTTCTATAATGACTACTCCCAGGTTCAACTGCTAAAAAATACGGAAATATGAATCTATCACCTATTCAAATTGTCACAGTTTGACATATTGCACAGAGACAACATGTAACATATCACTCTAGAGTCCAAACATGCATTTGTACGACCGCATATTGAAAAGCAGGCCTGTCGAAGTACTTTTAGGTTTACATAGTCACACAAACCATGTAGGGACCCACACCATTGGATGCATGGTTTTCCATG
Organism: Thalassiosira exigua; assembly: GCA_036939895.1. Lineage (NCBI taxonomy): Eukaryota > Bacillariophyta > Thalassiosirophyceae > Thalassiosirales > Thalassiosiraceae > Thalassiosira > Thalassiosira exigua. The sequence continues at coordinate 3,739 of JALLPA010000882.1, forward strand.
TCAATGGATTGAACAAAAACATCCCCTCCCTTCACTTTCTCGAGTTTATCCAATAGATGGAGCATTTTTAGTCATAATCCCATGTATTTCAAACACGAATTCACACAACAACATTGGTTTGCAGCGCTTTGATTGTCACTTTCGCCCATGATAGAGACTGCACTGAAATATCGAACTTTTCAAAACTCTTTCATGAGCTGCAGTTAACAACTGCTCACCTACAAGATGTGTCAGAAGGAGTGTAGTGAGAAGTGTCATTCTGTTGCTCATTTGTTTGCTTTGAAATGAAGCGAAAGTTCCATCATGGGAAGGCACCGACTGTTATGTTGCTAGTTTAGATTAACCCAGATTCCTCATACTCATTTGATACAGTTTGTTCATAATAAAAAAGGCCAATATCATCCTTGAGTTCATATATGAGTTACCATCAATCTGATACGTCATTTTACTTTTGATGACCACCCCTTCGCGGCTCCCTGCTCGGACATATTGTAGTTCAGAACAAAAATCGCGATGGCGCCCTCTCTGGTCTACCAATCAATAAATCGGAGCAAACGCATTAAATTTCAATTAAGTCTCTCTCATTTGATACTCCCAGACAATGTTCATTGGGTGAAATGGAGTATTTAATTTTGAATTTGGCCTCCTTTCGGCATTGGTGCCTGACATATATAACTGGTTGTATTTGTTGTCACATTTGTCCCCCTCCCCACTCCCCCCTCCCCTTTTGATCCGCGTTCCTTCCCCCACCAATGCCCTATCTGCAAGTCTTCAGAGAGGACTTGGAAGTCCTTGTCGAGTTTCCAAAGTCAAAGTCAACCTCAACACACAGCTTTGCATCGCCCACATGTGAAAGTGTTGAAGCGGGGAATGAGATAATAATATCTCCACCTCATGCCTCTACGAAGCTTGCCTCCAATCGCCTCCCCCATTTTTTGGCGCGGGCTGCCAATGTGACACATTCAGTGTCAAATGTTCATTTGGGAAACAGCGTGGTTTAAACTGAATATATATGCGTCAACAGATTTGACAGTTGCTGGGTCGTCCCAGATCGAACCCCTCCCCCGGCCGCGTTCGCGCCAAAAAATAATTGGACTGTGCATGCACTGACTTGATTGCAATGGCAATGGCAATGACGCCCATAATTTTCACTTTCCGTCCATCCTCCGTCGGCACCCTCGAGCGAGCGCTTCCGTCCCCCTGCGTTGAAACGGCATCGCCTTCACCGCCCCATCTCCCCCCCCTCATTCGCACCCCATCCGTCGCCTCCGGGGCATCGGGCATCCGTCGGGCGTTTGTAGCGTCGGGGAGCGCTATCGGAAGCGCGCAAAAACGCGGCAGGAAATCTCTGGGAAGAGCTCCGCGGGAGGGTCTCGAGTCTCGGCGCCGCCGATAGGGTGCCGCGATAGGATCGATCCGAGGACGAACGGACGCACACTCGCGCACGAGGAGAAACATGCTCCGATCCGCGACGTTAGGTTCGGCGACGGCCCGTCGCCTCGCCGCCTCCCGCGGAGGGGCAGGAGGGGGGCGACTGGGAGAGCGGCTGCCGCCACCGACGGCTGCCCGTTTCGCCACCACCAGGCGAGAGGAGGCGACCGATGCGCCCCGTCTGGCGTCCCGTGCGGCGTCCTCCTTGACGACCGCGACCTCGTCGACCTGCCACCGACGACGCGCGGGGCTCGCGATTGCCGTCGACTTGGAGGAGGAGGAGGTGCGGGTGAGATACAGCGTGCGAAACAGCGCGTGTGCGGCGAAAGCGGGGGCGCCTGCGTCGCTGCGTCGGGCAAAACGTCATCTGGGGAGATCCAACGCGACGATCGTCCGCGAAGATTTGGTTTCCCCCTGCTTCTCTCGTGGACGCAGTTTGGCGTTTGTTTCCGATCTCTGCGTCTGTCGCTGCTGACCCGACGGTTTTGACGGGAGAACCTGCTCGACGCCCGAGCTGGGGGCATGCGCAGTGGATGGTGTCAGAACGACAAGGAAACTGTCATCCGTGCGACTTCTTCTTGACCTAGCCTGGGCGCAGATTGCAGATGAAGGAACGAAAGTCGCGAGGCACCCAGCAATGCCGCAGTTTCGATGCTTTTCTGCTGGTAATTTGGACAAGATGCATCTCCTACTAGCGGCGATATTCGTCTGTGACTGACGAAGCCCCTTCACACCTGGTGCTGGCCGCACTGGCAAGCGAAAAGATGAGACAGGAGAAGGCGCAATGTCACTTACCTGCGTTCTCGAGGTCAACTTATTGACTGGAGTCGTCCTGAGTCACTAGGATTGAAAGCTTTCGAGAGACGGTGCAATAAGTCCTTGCGGTGCGAGGGCAGCAGGCAGCCATCGAACGTTTGCCACACCCGGAGGAGGGAGGATCGACGTCGGCGTAGCTGGACATGACCGTAGAAGCAATGCGTCTGCCGGTGCAGGTTTGTACCCCACGCCGGCGTGAGCCGAACTTGGACCTATGAGCCGGCGATGGAACTCGCATGCCCGGGTCGAAGTCCATGTAGGCTAATCTGGGCTTGGAGCGCCGGACTTGTCTGTGCCGTCCAGATCTCGATTTGGACTAAAGCGCGCCGGACCTGTATGCGCAGATCATGCTCCATGTCAGAGCTAGACTTTGACATGGAGCCGTGTCGCTCAATGTCAGCTTACATGAGGCCGGCATTCGCCTCAGCTGAGCCGGCATCAATCGACTGGCACATACGTCCACGGTCAGGGCTTGCAAGCCTCGGCAGGGCCAGGCTCAGACTCAACGGCCGAGCCCATACTAACAAACCTACCTACCAATTGTCTAACTCACAAACCACAGAGCATTTGCTCGCAACGGAGAAGCTACACAACAATCGCAAAACAAGGGAACTCCCATCGTCATTGTTGTCTTCATCGTCACCATCACAGAAGCGGCACTCCGATATTAGTCCCAGAGCGGTCGAAGGTCTTCGTCTCCAGGCACAACCAAACTCTGCACCTCACCCCCCAAGCCATAGCCTCGTACCTGACCTCGCAGCTCCCGCACCTCCGGCCCGGCACGGACGACCTCCGCTTCACCCGGACCCACGTGATCTTGAAGGAGTGTCCCTTCTGCCCCAAGCCCACGGGCGGGAAGGCCGACAACTTCTACAAGCTGTACGTGTCGATCGGGGGAGGGGCGTACTTCTGCCACCGATGCGGGGCGAGCGGGAGCTGGTACGACTTCAAGCGGGAGCTGGGCGGGTTCACGATCACGGACGGGGCCGGGGCGCGCGACGAGGGCGACCGGTGGAACCGCGGCCCCGACGTGGACCAGGACGTGAGCCAGGCGTGGAATTGGAACACTTCGAACAATCAGGGCATAGGCTACGCGAGCGCCGGGCAGAATCCGCGCGGCAACGGCGGCGGACGGTCGGGACAGGCGCAGAAGGTCGCGCCGCTCCCCATGCCCCCCCGGAAGCTCGTGAGCCTCCACTCCTCTCGCCTCTTCGACCCGGAGAACTCGGGGGCCCTGACTTATCTGACGAAAGTCCGGGGACTGGAGCCTGCAGTTCTACGCAAGTACGGCGTGGGGTGCGCTTCTTACGGTTTCGTTTCGAAAAGCAACGACGCCGGCGGGCCACGATACGAGGACGACCTGTGCGTCACCTTCCCGTGGCTCATGAGGTGCGGCGAGGTGGCGGAGCAGGAGGAGCTGCGCGGGGGCGAGTTCGTCTGGAAGGACGGGGAGGCAAATGGGGCGGAGGACAAAGAGAAGGAGAAGAAGGAGAGGAGGGCGAAGAGGGGACATGCAGAGAAAGAGGCGAAGACAAAGAAGAAGGAATCAGAGATGACGCCGCTGGAGCGGTACCACCACCGAAAGGAGCGGAGGGATCGTGTCAAGGCGGCCCAGGAGAAGGCGACGCGGGAGAAGGAGCGTCTGCCGACCGAGGTCGACGAGGAAGGCGACGACGACGGGCCGCATGTCACCGCGGACTCCGACGCCGAGGCCCTCCTTGGCCCTTACGTCCCCCGTCGGATCAAGGCCCGGTCCTTGACGGACAAGTCCCGACAGCGCCTCGACCCTTCTGGGGGAGGCTTCGGCCTCTTCGGGTGGCACACCGTCCCTGCAGACGCCGTCGAGGTCGTGGTGACAGAGGGCGAGTTTGACGCCATGGCGGTGTACCAGGCCACGGGACGAGCAGCCGTGAGCTTGCCCAACGGATGTCGATCGCTCCCTGCAGAGGTTCTTGCGTTGCTGGAAAGGATCGACGTCGTGTACCTCTGGATGGACGACGACGGGCCGGGCCGGGAGGGGGCCGAGATGTTCGCGAGGAAGCTGGGCGTGGAACGGTGCCTGGTCGTGCGGCCCAGCGGGAAGCGAGGTTGGAAGGGCGACCGGAAGGGGCGCGGCGTGGGCGAAGATGCCGACGGGGCGACGCCCGAGTCTGGAGAAGAAGACGACGAGAAAGCCGAGGAAGACGATGGGCCGCCCCCGCCGCCGAAGGACGCCAACGAAGCTCTCCTGGCCGGGTGGGACCTCGAGGAGCTGCTGGAGGAGGCACGGGAGCTCCCCCACGAGAGGATCCTTAGGTTCGCGGACTTGAGGGATCAGGTGAGAGCCCACCTCATTTCGATGCTCTCCCGAGGCATTTGCCGGTCAGATATCCCACAGCGGGGCGACGCCGGCCAGAAAGTGTTGATGTCATTGCCGAGGCCCGAGGTCACTCTGCTGGTTCTGCTGGACTTTGTTCCAGTTGACGTCTCCAATATCGGACTGTGCCAATTGATGTTGGCTTATTCCAAAAATATCATATGTCAAAGGTTCAAAGAGCATTTACAGCACGCCGCCTCTGCACGGCCCGCTCATTCGATTTAAGGAGAAGAGTATTCGCATGCTGGACTTGTGGCCGACCAGGGAGAGGGTTGAAGTTAGGCATGCCCGGTACAAACATTTTCTACCTGAGCGTGTAGCCCTGGTTGGCATCCTGTGTTTGTGCCTCTGATTTTTCCTCATCCAAACATCGTGTCTACTCTGCCACAAATACTTGCAGGTGATTCACGAGATTGTCAACCCAGAGAAGTACCGAGGAGGTGAGTGTGCAGTCTCTTTAGCTGAGGGTACCTACCATAGGTACTCACTCGATGTCATTCGGCATTTTTCACTAAAACACAAAACGACTCGATACTCACTTGAACCTTCTGTGGTCGTTTTCTGTAAAGTTCCCATACCAAGTCTACCCGGCTTCACCTCTCTGATAAAGGGCTTTCGTCGGGGCGAAATGACTGTCCTCACAGGACCTGTGAGTTGTTAATATCCTTCGAGCCACCGCGCGATCGCATGTGACAGAAACGGAGCTCTCTCACTTTGCCCGTTGCCAACAATGTCTCAGACGGGCTCAGGCAAGACAACGTTTCTGGGCCAGGCGAGCCTTGATCTCGCCGAACAGGGCATCAATGTCCTCTGGGGCAGCTTCGAGATTAAGAATACCCGGCTCATCCAAAAGCTGCTGCAGCAGTACATGAAGGACGTGCTCCCTGTGGGACTTAACGATAGGGACCTCCCCGCAGAGGAGAAGCGGCGGCAGGCGGCGGCACTAACGGCCCTGGCCGACCGGTTTGAGTCTCTACCCATGCACTTCATGAAGTTTCACGGAGGTTCAGACGTCGATGACGTCCTCGATGCCATGGAATACGCCGCATATGTCCACGACGTGGAACACATCATACTGGACAACATGCAGTTCATGATCAGCAGACAGGCGGCGGGGAAAAGGAGTGGCTCTTCGTTTGACAAGTTTGATATGCAGGACATTGCCATCGAGAAGTTCCGCAAGTTTGCGACAGATTACAATGTGCACGTCACGCTGGTGGTGCATCCACGCAAGGAGGACGAAGGGGCAAGGCTGGGCATGTCATCTTTCTACGGCAGCGCCAAGGCCACACAGGAGGCCGACACGGTCCTAATCCTGCAGAGCGACGGGAAGCGCAAATTCGTGGAGGTGAAGAAAAATCGGTTCGATGGAACGCTGGGGCACGCGCCGCTTTACTTCCAGCTCAGAAGTGGAAGGTACAGCGAAACAGAGGAGGGGGCCAGCGTTCCGGCGAAGACGATCGTGCCAAGGGGTGTATCTGCTGTGAAGTCGGTGGGCAAACAGCAGTCAAAAGGATCCAGAGCAATGGCGTCCTCCTCTTTTTACGACGATATCCGCGGCCAACATCCAGTATGAATTCTATGCAGAATCGAACCTCGTTGTTGTGGTTGTTGTACCTTACGGTGACCTCGATGTCTTAAAGAACACGCACAGACTTCTAAGATGGGTTGGAGCACAGGGACCGCTATGGCGGAACGACGACATGGTCAGGTTGTTGAGCCTTGTGGGCTACTCATACTGCGTCAACAAAAAGCAACGTCATGGGCGTAAAAGGTACCATTGATAGAAGTAGTGGAGATCTGCAGGATAGCAGTTTCTCAGCCCCAAAATGGCCTTAGCCCTACACAGCTCTCGCGTTTCTATTGCGGGTGTGTAGTTAACAAGTAATTGGAAGTTCCACACCCTATTTTCATATCAAGAGAGTGTGAGAAAAGCCATCGCCCCCCTCACTCTAGCTAGAGTTATACCCCTCCTTACCATGCAACTGTCTGTCTAACATGCCACCTGAGATGTCCCTAAGTACTGCCATCGTAGCGGCATGGCACGAGCAAGCAAATCCTTCGAAGATCAGTTGAGAAATATTCTTGTCCGCCAAGCCAACCGACTTATGTAACCCATCCTTGCATTGGTGCTGAAAGTGCGCCTGGCTTGAACTGTCATGGGAAAACTCCGACCAAAGATATCAGACAGTAGCCAAAACTACAACTGGAATGGTGTATCGCAACCCCCCCAATCAAAAAACGGCTTCGTCCCGACCAGCCCCAGGGTGAAAGGACATGGCGGCATTGACGTTGAAGAGGAGGGCGAACGCAGCGAAGGTGTGCCTGAAGACGGAGAATGTGGCTTACGGGGTGCCGATAAAAGGGAGGGTGGTGGATGCTTGGGTCAGTTGCCTTTCTCTGAGTCCTCATGAAGTATCTTTCTTCAACACACGCATCATTGCCAAGTGCTGGCGAGAGTTGAAGATACGGCCATAATACTGTAGAGAGCAACCTATGTTTATATGTAATCTTTGACGAGATAATTGCTTTTGAAGCTCGAAACCCACATAATATGTCAACATCAAACAAATGATTGATGTCTTGCTCAGTGCCATGGGCTTGAGACACAAATGGAGACAAACCTAAATTCCCAACTTCGAGCGAAGATATCTCCGCTTCGCTACTTGATCGTCACCAAACCTGTCCCACTCCCAAAAGGGAACCGACAAGATGCGAATCCTATCAATTGAAACAATTTGGCGATGCTTGAGCAGTGTTTTACCTGTTGGCTTTCCATCGATGAAGTGATAAGGCCCGTCCACTTCGATGCCAACGCTCTGCCCATCCACTTGAACGAGCGCATCCAGACTATAACCACTTGGCAGGAGCACTTCGTCCTTTGGCTGAAGACCCATGGCGGACAATTCGCAAACAACCTTCTTCTGAAAGCCTGAAACGTGGATCGAAGATGATGTAAATGCCTCACAGCAACGATCTTGGATGCTTGGTGGTAAGCGTACTCTCGCATTCATCTCGACCCTCCAAAGCTTCCATTGGTGGAGCTGTCTCAAGTCTTCAACACCGAAGGTATCACTCTTTTGGATCAAAGCATCGACGAATCGCTCGCTGAGTAATGTGGGAGCGTCCACATTCGCCACTGCAAACGCCCAAGCAATGTTGGCAAGATCCTGGGAATTGCAACGCTCGATGAGCGCTGCGGCTGTTGTCGAGAATGACTTGAACAGAGGTAGAGGTATTTGTCCGACTGAAGCGTACGCCCACAACAAATTAGCGGTTTCCTGAGGGTTGAATTTCTTCTGCAATTCAATGGAAGCGCCGGAAACTTTATCAAAGAGGCGCGGATGGCAGATCTCGGCAGTGGCAAACGCCCACACAATGTTTGCCAGGTTTTGAGGCTTGAATGATTTCAAGTCGCGAGCCACGACCTCACCCGATATCTTGTGGAAGAGACCAGGATGTTTCACCTCGGCAGTGGCATAGGCCCAAACAATGTTTGCAAAGTCCTGAGCGTTGAATGTTTTCAATTCTCGGGCGACGACATCATCTGCTACCTTGCGGAAGAGATCATGATGTTTCACCTGTGCAGTGGCATAGGCCCACACAATATTCGCCAGTCCTTGGGGTTGAGCGTTGAATGATTTCAAGTCTCGAGCGACGACATCATCTGCTACCTTACGGAAGAGGTCAGGACGCCCCACCTCTGCAGTAGCAAAGGCCCACACAATGTTTGCCAGGTTCTGAGGATTGAATACTTTCAAGTCTCGAGCGACAGCATCATCAGCTACCTTATCGAAGAGATCAAGGCGGGTCACCTTCGCAGTTGCATATGCCCACACAATCATTGACAGATCCTGAGGCTTGAATGAATTCAAGTCTCGGGCGACGACATCATCTGCTACCTTGTGGAAGAGGTCAGGACGCCCCGCCTCTGCAGTGGCATAGGCCCACACAATATTTGTCACTTCCTGAGGCTTGAATAACTTCAAGTCTTGAGCGACAACAGCGTCTGCTACCTTGGCGAAGAGTTCAGGGTTGTATTCCTTCACAGTTGTGAATGCCCACACCAGGTTCGAAAACCCCTGTGGCTTGAATTCTCCCAAAAGCTCCATTGAACGCCTCGCTAATAGGTCGAACAGGTTACTCCCATCTTCAAGAGCTGGACTGTGCTTGATAAGCGCGTACGCATATGCCAGGTTGGAGGTACTTTGAGCATTGAATCCCAAAAGGTGTCGAGCCGAAGCAGATGCGAAACGTTGGAACAAGTTATGTTCAACCCTTGAGTTGGTGGCGTCAAGAAGCTCTCGAAA
>JALLPA010000883.1:0-12648 GCA_036939895.1 Thalassiosira exigua
GGGGAGCGAGCTATTTCCGTCTCCGTCTGCGGTAGCGTAAACTTCCCTCGCTGTCAACTTCCGGATCGCCTCCTGGCGGCACTATTCGTGTAGAACAACAACAACAACAACAACAACGGCGGCGGCCGCGGCGGCGGCGGCGGCGGCAATCGCAATAACGGGAACAGGAACAATGGCAATCGCAATAACAACAACAACAACAACAACAACAACGGTGGTGGCGACGGCGGCGGTAACAATGATGCGGCGGTCAATGTCGGGGGTAACCCCTGAGTACTTAGGGAAGCGCAGGCGGGTCAGCCTCGGGTCCCTTCCATGGACTCGAGTCTGATTCCCTCTCGCCCTTCTTCGCCAATCCTCCCTCATATCAACGAGGATTTGGCTTACCATCTTCACATTCCCCCTTCATACTGCAAAGCATCTTCATCCCATCCTACCATACCGCTATCACATAATTCAGTCCCGCTATCACATAATTCATTGCCTCCTGATGCCCCGGAAGCCCGGCTTTGGACGGGGCGGGGTCCAGTCCAAGTTAACCCGCTCACCCACAATGGTCTTATGCGCGCCTTTCTTCCTTTACGGACACGACGCGGGCGTTGTGAGGTTCATCTCCAGAGTCCAGGCCTTTGGTTCTTTGTGGCGGAGGCTCTGGGGTTTGACATAACCCAGGCTTGGTTGAGTCGGGGGGCTGTGGGACAATTCCGGGCTTCCATGGAGCATCTCTTTCCGAATGTGGTCATGTCCCCTTCCACCCCGGTGGCGGTGGATGTCGCCTTTCTCGACAAGGCCTCTTTCGAATCGTTGAGACACAGCCAACGGCATTGGTCCCGCTGCCGTTTTCCGCATTTGATAATGTGGAAGGGAGCCAACGAGTGGTCCCAGATTGACGGGTGGACTTCTTTGTTTAAAACATTCCACCACCCTGACATGGGAGGCAGCACTGACGGCCGGCACTCAATTCTACTCCTGTGTCCCTCCGGCATGGTGGCCCCTTTCCCTCTCTCTTCCCCGCTCCCAACTCAACCTTGGGCACCCCTGGGCACCGCTATTGATTCGGTCACGAGCGCAGCGATGGCGGACCCCCCTCCGACTCCACCAGACGGCGTGGGTCCGCAGGTGCTCCGCTGCCAAGGGGACATTCTACCATATGGTCTTATGCTGGCCACGTGCCCGACGGCCCGCGTTCGGGTGCGTTGTGTCTTCAACACGCCGCTTCAGTGGGGGGCACGCCCTCTCCTCCCCAAAGAGCTCGGCGCTCTTTGGGATGCCCCGTTGGTGTTCTTAGAATGGGCTGCTTGTCACAGCCCACGCCTTCCTGTTACTTTGCTCCCTTCGGTGCCAGGAAAGGTCTTGCTTTTGGGTGCGGACTATTTATTAACCAACTGTTTACGGGGGGGGTGGTGTTCTCAAGGAGAACTTATTGAACGCCCCCCTCCTCTCACCCTTCGTGACCCCGCTGAGACGTGCTCATCGAGCATGCACGGGCCTCGTTCAAACCTGCACGATGCTTTGCTCACAGCCTTGAATGAGGCGGATGATGAGGAAGAGGGTCGCGTCAAACAGGACGGCCAAAAGGCCGATGACGCCAAAATCCCGGTGATACTTTGGGACCGCATGTATCTGCTGTCACGTCGTGAGCACCCGAAGCTACATGACAAACCTTTGCCCCTTCACTGGCGGAGGGGACTCGAGCTATTTCGGGAGGGGCTGGTCCGGTTATGGCGGTGCCGACTCTTGCGTTCTTGGGCTACATCCTCGAAGGGATGCACACAGGTCCCAAAGCAATGGAGTCGACACACTAACTGCTTCACCGTGAGCCAAAAGTTAAGCAAAATGTGGGGAAGCAGGCAGTACGATTTTGACTGGAGATACGAATGGACGTCTGAGGGAAGGGCGTCGTATCTCGGATGGCATGAGTGGCGTAGGACGAAATCAAGATTAAGGGGTCGAATGGCTCCGGCCCGAGATTGCATGATGAGAGCGGTCGGCGCCTCTTGGTGGGAATGGGACGACGGTTCGTCACTGTTCTTTTGGAGTTGGCCATCCCACTACAGGAAATGGGCATGGGAAGGCCAGCCTCACTTTCAGACCGGGCCCCTCCCTGTATTCACCAAGGCACAAGCTCCAGCCCGAGACCCTGGGGACATGGCTCTAATGAAAGAGAAAGTCTTGAAGGTCAGGAAGCGACGCTACATAGAGCCGGGGAAGGTCGTCAGCCTCACTCATATGTTCTGCGTTCCTAAGGGGCTTGACGACATCCGCATGGTATACAATGGTACCTCTTGCGGTCTTAACGCCGTTCTTTGGGCCCCCCACTTCGGGCTGCCAACCATGTCGCATACCCTGCGGAGCTTGCTTCCTGGGTATGTGCAATGTGATATGGATATGGGAGAAATGTTCTTAAACTTTCCCTTGCACAGAGATATAATACCCTACGCAGGAGTGGACGTAACTTTCATGCGGAACGTCCCTAGCCAGAGAGACGACTGGGAGAAGGTCAGAGGCGCATGAAATGGGAGCGGTGGTGTCGAAAATTCATGGGTCTTACGGACTCGCCATTCCGGTCCATACAACTAGCAACCATCTGTAAGCACATCGCTTATGGAGACAGAGGAGATGAGCTCAACCCGTTTCAATGGGAGATTGTCATTCTGAATTTGCCCGGCGCAGATAATTACACCGGCACTCTCCCCTGGGTTATGAAGGTGCGACGAGACAAGAACCTAGCTTGTGAAATCTACGTCTACGTGGATGATGGGAGGTTGACAGGGTGGTGTAAGATAGAGTGCTGGCGAGCCGCCCGCAGGTTTTGCGCAACGGCCAACAGGTTGGGCATCCAGGACGCTCCCCGCAAGCGAACAGAACCCACCGACAGACCAGGCCCGCATGCTGGGTCAGTGGTGCACACCAACGGCTCTGTCAAGGCAACCGTAACAAAAGAAAAATGGACGAAGACTAGAGAGCTAGTCGGGGAGGTTGACGAAATGCTGCGGAACAAAAGTGTCCATCATTACAGGCTGTCGCAAATCAGGGGCTTCCTCAATTACGTCTCCCGGACGTACTCGTGGCTCCCTCCCTACCTCAAGGGGATGCACCAAACCCTGGACTCGTGGTGCCCAGGAAGGGACGCCGAAGGCTGGAAGATCAAGGACAAGCTCACTCAAATGTGGATGGATAAGACCGAGAGCTGGGTTGATTTGGACAATGAAGAGCTGAAGAAGATCCTGTTTGAGGGGGCCCCAGATACCGTCACGCCGGTCCCCCGCCTCAGGGACGATATCAATTTTCTCTTGCAGCTCACGGAGGGAGAGGAACCAGCAGCTCAGGAGTGCCGCCCCACCAAAGTAATATACGGCCTCTATCTCATGGGGGACGCGAGCGGAACAGGTATCGGAAGCGCCGTCATTGATCAAGATGGAATTGACGTGGAGGCGGGCAATTGGCACGAGAGGTTCCAGCAAGAGTCGTCGAACTGGCGTGAAGCAACGAACTTAGCGTCCCGGGTGAAGAGGTTAGCAGAGAAGGGGCGTATGGAGGGAGCAGAGATGTTTATCATCACGGACAACTTTGTCTTCGAGTCTGTGTTCTACAAAGGCCACTCCTCTTCCCCAAAGTTGAACCAAATAATTTTCGAGCTCCGCGATGTGGAGCAAAAGACTCAGTGCAAGCTTCATGTCATACATATAGCAGGCACTCGGATGAAGCAATCGGGAATTGACGGACTATCCCGAGGAGGTTTGTTGGAGGGTATCATGAAAGGAGAAGACCCCCTCAAGTTCATCCCACTCAACGAAGACGCTGGCGAAAGGTCTAATGGTCGGGTCATCCAGTGGATCAAAACCTGGTGGGAAGAAGGAAAAGAAAGACCTTGGGGAGGGAAAGACCTCAAGTTTATTGACGCCCCAGGACTGGTTCATTCTCCACAAGATACAGGCGCCCAGGCTCTGGTGCCCCCCACCAGCCGCAATGGATACTGTCCTGGAGCTCTTCAATGAAGACCACATCGCATACCCCCACATCCCCCATGTGTTTGTCGTGCCGCGCTTGATGACGTACCTCTGGCAGAAACACTTAGGAAAGGACGCGGACCTTATGTTTCATGTCCACACGGGTGTACCCTTTTGGCCGACTAACATGCACGAACCGCTTTACGTTGCTGTCGTCCTCCCGCTCGCACACGTACCTAACTACAGGGGCCCCTGGAAGGTCAGAGGCAGCCCGGAGAGAAACCAACTTAGTGACCTGCTGGTCGCCGGATTCAAGCGACCCGAGGAAAATGGACGCAAGAAATTTCATGACCTGGAGGGGCCCATGCCTTGTCTGCGGGAAGATGCGGAGTGATGGAGTGGGAATCTTCTGCGCCAATTTCTTGAGAAGCAGAGAACATTTCCCCCGGTGTCTAACGGTCTGGTGTGGGGAATGTTACGCACGGTATCCAGAGGACCCGTTCCCGGTTCAAACGGTGCCGCCCGAAGACGAAGAGTACGAAGACCTCGAGACGGAGGAGAAGCTGGCCAAGAGGTACAAGCACGGAAGAAACGGAGATCATCTAATGGGGATCCCATTCGAGTGTGACCTATGTCACTTCCGCAACATTGCCAGGCGCAATCCTATTTGGTCTTCCAACAAAGACCAATTCACGCTCATGTGCATCCGGCGAGCCAACCTGGATGCATTTTGGAGCCGTGAATCAAGCACTGTCTCTGGGAACCTCTCAAGGCTGAGACTCGATTACCACGGGGCTGCGGACAGACTCAGCCTCGCCAACCCAGTCCCCCTCATGGGATTTTCAGACGTCAAGGACCGAGTCGGGATGACTGCTGCTGTACTTACTTTAAACGCCTCACTTCGAGAAGGAAAGTACGCATCCAACTTACAGTACGACACCACGAGGCGTACAGTCACTTGGTACAACAACGCTTGGGAAGCCGGGGGAGACACACAGTGGGAAACCATTTATTTGGGCGAGGACAACAAGGCATACGCCACGTCGGCGCCCACGGCCTCCCGTTGGTTTGCACGGTTCATGCTGGGTACCAAAAGGAGAATGGGAATAATAAGGGTCCGTGACGAGGCCCTCACGGTTGCCCAGGTAAAGAAAATCCTCGAGCTAGGGGAAGCAGATTGGAGACAGTCCAATAGCGAGGAAGCGAAGAAGGACATCGAAGAGGTAATGACGTTTGTAGTTATCTCCTTCATGGTCTCACTAAGGGGAGAGGAGACCCCGATGATTGTTATCGAAGGGTTATTGCAGTATTGGGAAGAGACCAAATCGCACCCGTCTACACCATATATCATGGTCACCCTTCGGGGACGTTTCAAGAAGGAGCATAACCTGAGATACCACATGTTGCCGATGGTTGACGAAGGGAAGAGCAAGATACCGACTCGACCATGGGTCAGTCGAATGCTTGTTAGAAAAGTGGAAATAGAAGGAAAAACTCGCGGATACTTGTTTGCCCGAGCGGACAACACACGCGCCAGGATTGGTGACTTCGATCCGTTCTTCAGGTCTTACGTTGAGAGAGCCATGCAAGCTGCACCAGGGCTTTTCCCTAAAGGGATAAAGCCGGAGGACTACAGCTTGAGGAGGTCCCCACGCAGGGGAGCCACGACCACCACCACCAACAATAATGTGGACGCTACCGCAATTGAACTCATGAATAGGTGGCGGAAGTTCGAGAAAGCCAAGGGAGCCGAACCGGGGCTCCCGATGCGTCAAGTCTACACACAAGTCACCCATGCACTGGAAGCCTTCATCCGCTTCTCGCAAAGCCCCTAATGTCCGAGGGGGTTTTGCGGAAATCTGCTCTGCCTGCAGAGACAGCCAATGCGCTAGATTCCCTTCTCGACTGCGACAATGCTCAGACATCCTCGTGAAGCGCGTCCACTTGGCAGAGTGGCAGAGCTCGTGCCCCCCAGGGAAACCTGGGGGGTGAACCCCCCACGAGGGGTCTTGGATCTGCTGAGCTTTGGAGCAGTCTGGATGTGGAACGGTTCCGACCGGCGCTCGAGCTTGAACTGCTAGCAAGACGGGTCTGAACCCCCAACGATTTAGTGTACAAGTAATCATCATCAAGAGTCATGTTAATTTGGTTTACCATGTGATGAAAGATCAAACGACGTACCGCACCGAACATCAAGTGAAGTTGGTACGAAGAGAGAGAGAGAGAAACTGGAAGTTCAAAATTTGAAGACAGAGAAACTTCTCTCGCGATAAATTTTCTGCCTGTGTGTCTCTGGGGAAGAGATGTCTCAAGGAGACACACATCAAGATTCTGCAAGGGCAAAAATTGGAGCTGTGATTACGGGATTAGTTGGAGTTGTGCACTAGGCACAGTTCTCAAAACTAGGGGGAGTCGACCCCTCAATTTTAGGGGGAGTCGCACTCTCAAAGTTAGGAGGAGTCGATCTCCCAAAACTGGTTGGAGTTGTGTACGCGTGCACAACACACACACACAAAATTAGGGGGAGTCGAAACCCCCAAAACTGGTAGGAGTTGTGCGCGCGCACAGCTCACAAAATTTACCCATCCCGAACATCACGCAGCCCTTTTTGCCGGGGACTTGTAGGGAGTGCCGCCCCTGGTCGGATGCAAAGCTAGCATCTGCCGGGGGCACGTACATCCCACGATTTTTTGTTAGGGCGTCGTGCATCGCGACGCCCGCAAGTCTCCCCGACCCCGAAACTCCCCCCCTGCCCTTCACGCGCTCATCCCGAGAGCCATTCTCTCGGGAATCCCTTCGATCGTCGTCCTCCGTCGCTCGCCGCCTGCTTCTGCAACCATGTCTCCCTCTCGCTCCTCCTCTCCTTCCAGCCATGATGGCTCGCCCGCCGGCCGCATCGCGGCTATGCGGGCGCACCTCACCTCGCGCCTCTTCGAGCGCGAGTCCGGCGCCGCCGCCCTTCGAGCGAGGGCGGTCTGGGCTCCCCCATCGAGCGCGGGAACGCCGCTCTCCCCGACGAAGCCGCGCGCTCTTCGGGCTCGCCTCCGGACGGCGTCCTCCCGGGCTCGCCACCCTCTTCCGGCTTCGCGACGGGCGCGACGACGACGGGTGCTGACGCGTCGGGCCAAGGGGGTGAGTCTTCGGGGCCGGGCCTTTGTGCGACGGGGCGGCGAGTGTTCGGGGGGGTTGGGGGAGTCGGCTGCCACCGGCTCCCCCTCGGTCCCGGGGCCGCTCGGGGCGCCCGGGACCTGTGGCGTCCCGACGACGTCCGTTCGGGGGAGCGGGCGTTCGAGGGACGGGCGACTGTGGTCGCCGACGGCTTCCGCCGTCCCGTGGGCGCCGTTTGTTATTCGGAGGCGCAGGGTTTCACAGCCCCCGGCTGCGCGTCCGTCGCAGACGGCCAGGCAGCGCGGGGGGGGGGCGCCGAGGTCGCTAGGGACCTGCGGCGTCCCGACGACGTTCGCTCGGGGGAGCGGGCGTTCGAGATACGGGCGACTGTGGTCGCCGACGGCTTCCGCCGTCCCGGAGGCGCCGTCCTTTCTTTGGAGGCACGGGAGTGGGACGCCAAGGTCGGGGACGCCCTCGGCGCCGTCGCGTTCGACAGTGTCGAACCCGCAGCGTCACGACAAGGCGGCGATGCCGCGAGCCCGACATCCGCAATCGAGCGCGAGCTCCTACGGCTCGCCGTCGCCGGCGCCCCCTCCGAGTCGCGTCGACTCGTCTTCCTCGGGCGCGCGGAACGGGATATCGGCCGCGCGAGCGCCGCCGAGCTCTCCAGCCTCTCATTCTCGCCAGACTCAGAAGCGGCCAGGCCGCCAGCCCTCCTCGCCCCGGGGGAACATCAAGACGCCTTTCAAGCTCGGGCAAACGCCCGAGAGCGAGAACAAGACTCGTCCCCGGACGCCTCTCGGCTACGCCGCGCCTTGGCTGCCGCGGACGTGCCGCCGCTCCTCTTGGAGAGAGGTCTCTGGGCGGCCTCCCCCAGCCGCATGGCGAGAGCCGACGAGCTCTCCAGGCTCTCGTTCTCGGCGGTCCCGGAGGGGGACGAGCCGCCAGCCCTCCTCGCCCATGACGACCTCCAAGCTCGCGCTCCGGCACGTGGCCCGCCCGGCGTGCGGGTCGGCCACGCCGTCGACACCGAGTTCGTCCACGCCCTTCACGGGTTCTTGGCCGACTTCGACGACGTCGAAGTCGCGCCCGTTCAGGACTACGTCTTCCAGCGGGCTCCTATGGGCGCGATGCCTGCCCCGTTCTTCGCCCCTCCTCCCGACGACGGGTTTGTCCCGTGGCTGCGGGCCCAAGTCATGGGGCGGCTGGGCCCCCTCTTCGCGCGGGCTATAGGCTCTGCCGCTGGCCCATCTCCCGACGAAAGGGCTCTTGCGACGGCGGAGTACGAGGGCCTCTCCGGTACGGGCGGGGTCTTCCTCACGGAGCGGGGGTGGTTTCCAGACGAATTGTGGGGGGACGCCCAAGCCCTGGGCCTCCCTCGCGCCCCCCCCCCCGGCAACGAATTACAAGACGTCGACTTGGCCCGCGATGCTGACGGGTTCCTGGCCTTGGCAATGGCTCAAGACAACGAGAGCGGCGCCAGCCTCGTCACGGCGTTTGTCGAGGGAGGCTCGACCTTCGCGCTCTCCGTCGACCGCGTCGATCTCGAGACGGCTCTTCGGGCGCTGGGTTTGCCTCCAACCGAAACGCAAGCCCCGCGGGTGGCGGCTCGGCGGACAGGAGGATGGCCAGACCCGGCGGGGCCGGTCGACCGCTTCGCAATCCCGGCTCTGCCGCCAGTAAACTTAGCCTTAAGCAATCCCTTCAACCATTCAGACATTTTCGCCAACCTGCACTTGCGCCCCCCGACAGTGATGGTCGAGGCCAAGCCTGCCCAGGTTTGGCAGATGAGAAAGGAGGTCTTGGGGCTGGAGCCTGGCTTCGCAGGTGGTGGCATCTTGCCGCTCACTAAACTGGAGCGTGACCAGGGTTCCTTCTCGGAGGATGACGACATGTCATCGCTCAGCGTCGGGTCCGACGAAGCCGAGGACTCGGAGTCAAGCTCGCTCCCTTCGCTCGCTTCAGCGCCAGATTGGGGCACGATCGCTACGTCCCCGCTCACGGCAAGCCAGTTTGAAGAGGTCGTTGACGAGGACGGTCGGCGCCATCTGCGGTGGGTCGAAGCCTACCTCCACGGTGACTGCGCTCCCAGAGTCTACGTCCCTGCTCTCTCGAGCTTGGGCCTGGCTCCTGGATCATACGAAGCTCTGCGGCAGTTCTTGTCGGTTTCCTTCGAACCCGAAGTGCGGCTCACACGGATATACAACTCCCTCTGCCCGCGGGTACCAACATATCTCACACGGCTATCGGTGTCACCGAATACCTGGGCCTCGTCCCCCCGCTTGGTATCGCCCCTCGAGATCACCCTCCCTCCAAGAAACACCGTCCCGGATTTTCGAGACGCCCCGGACCTCACCGGCGATCGCGCGGATGTTTTCAATTCGGTCCGACGTGTGTGCAACATGTGGCATTGGAGGCGGGCGGCTGAGGCTAGACAACTGCCAACACATCGGGTGCCCGACCGCCTTTGCCATGTGGCCCCGGGGGATGCTGGAGGCTTTCACGTCAAGACCCTACGCCTTTGGCATGCTGCCCGGTGGCGTCGGGTGCCCCACCATTACACCAGAATGTGGGCGGCACGGGCTCGGAATGGCCCCCACGACAGCGTGGTTTTGAGGCGTTACAACAGCTTCGTCACCTTGATGCGGGGCGTCGAGGAGTTCACGTTGGGCCTGAGCCACAGCGTGTCTCACGAAGACTGGATCTGGGTCCCCCCCGATCCGGCTTTTCCTCCGTGCCTTCCCGCCGTTCCTGACGAACTCTACGAGGGCATTGGCCTCCGCTACGTACGGCCAATGTACGACACCTTTTGCGGCATGATCTATCGGCACTGGATTTTGGAGGGATATTACGGGGGTCCCCATCAGCCACCGATCCCGCCTGCGGTCATGGAGGACTTGGCTCAGCGGGCGGAATACTTACGGCTGCAGCAAAAAACGGCTCGGGCGGCGTTGATTGTGGGAGATTTTCTTTTGCGCCACCTAGGTCGCCGCGGCTGAAACCTCGGCCCCTCTTGTTTACTAAGAATCTTAATGGAGGATTTCACCCCCGAGTCACTTTGATTTCCCCTCGCAGGCCCTATGGATTTGGACCCCAGTGATGACGGCACCCTCGTGGGTGCTCCTTCCGAGGCTATTGCGGAGGGGCGTGGAGGCCTCGCTTCCGGGCGCTTCCGCGACCTCGGCTCCCTTGTGGCCACCCCTGCCGAGATGACTGCTTCGGGACGCGCTGGCCTCGTCCCTGGCCGTTTCCTTGGACTCGAGTCTCGCCTATTCGGCACCGCCACTCAAACCCCAGGTGCCTCGAGCAAGAACTCGGTGTCTCCCTTGGGGGCTTCCGACAACACCAAAGATTATTTTTCGGCCAAGAAGGCAGGGGTCAAGTTCGAAGACTCTGATAGCATGGTCTTCGAGACCGCCTCCCCGGTGCGGCCTGCGGGGAAGAGTAACGTGCCTCTCTACCCTCTTCTCTACGTGAATGTTCACTCTAGCGACCTGTGCTTGGGTCCCGTGGGGGTCGGTGGTGCAAAGGCATGCCTCCGCTTGCGGGTTGATTGCAAGTTCACTGAGGGTGGCCACAAACACCCCGCTATCACCAAAACAGGGTTTTACGTGCAGGAATCGGAGAGGGCCGTCTTCTTGGGGCTCTTCGTTGCGGAGGTGGTTGCAAACCAGAGTTCCATCTTCGACCTCCACAAGGATGCGAGCTATCCCAAATCTAAGTGGGTCGCCATCATTGATGCCATCAACGCCGGTGCCGCCTTCCTGGAAGACGTGGAGGGGGGGATAATGGGCTTCCTAACCCCGGTCTCGAAGAGGCCGAGGAATTCGCTCGCATGGAAGCCAGTGACCTGCCCCCACGTACTCCCTTGCGTCGGGCCAAGGAGGCTTTGGAGCAGGATGGGCTCGACCTGGAACGGAACTATTCTACCCAGGAGATGTGCGACCTCGCAGCTGCCCAGCGCGCCCGTTTTCAGGGCTTGTGCGAGATCATTGGGGACGTCGCAGCTGATGACAAAAGGCTGGGGGCTCATGTTGGGCCAACGCCCGAGGATGCCACGACGGTGTGGAATGCCATCAATGGCATCCGGGGGTTCATGAATACTCATGCGGACAACGTCCTTGCCCTCGGCCAAGGTGACGCGCCGAACGTGACGTTGTCCGATATGGTTCATCGCGACGCTAAACGCATCAAGACCACCGAGGAGGCGGTGCGTGAACTCGGCGTGAACCATAAATTGCTCTCGTCCTCGGTAACGAATGCTGAACGGCTCGCAACGGAGGCGAGCTCGGCGGTAACTGCATTCACCCTCTCGGGAGGAGCTTCCGGTCTCGCTCATCTGACCAGTAAGGTACGGGGGGTGGAGGCGGTAGCGACTCAGGCACAACAGGACACTACCCTCCTTTTTGGAATGTGCACTCGTATCGACACCGATCTGGCCGCGATGGAGCGCTCCCGGTTGAGCGGGGGGACCCACTCTCTCCCGTCCGGGGGCGGGGTTTCCAGGACACAGTTCGAAGCCTACGTCAAGACCCAGAAGGAGGAGTTTGACCGGATACGTCACATCGCTCTAGGGGACACTATTTCGGTGTGCGGAACCACCTTTTCCAGTGCGTCCGACTGCCATGTGTACGTCGGGAAGCACTTCCCCGCCACCCCAGTTTATGAGTGCATGTGTGATTTCGTCATTATGCTTGGCGCATGTACGGAGTCGGTCTCGTATCGGACGGACCTTCAGCAGTCCGAAATACACAGCACTCGTGTGGGCCGTTCGGCTGAGCAATCGATGGTGGTGCACTCCTTCCAAACCCAGGACCCTGCGGTCCTGGCCGGTCCTAAAGAGGGGCGCGATGCCGCTCATCATTACAATGCCATTAAATCGTTCGAGGAGTGGGATAGTGGGGACGGTGTCTCTGGGACCCTCAATCGCCTCAAGGAGTCGATTCGCCTCCAGATGGACTCCCTCACGAATCGCATTGAACTCACGCTCGAGGCTTTTCCTCTTGCGCGGCAGTTGTTGCTGGAACTTGCCGCTCGGTCCAACACGTTCTTTGAGGCCTGGCACACCGCAGTCTCCGCGCTCTATCGCAAACTTTTGGTCACAGGTTATGGCAGTGAGTCCGGCGCTTCGAAAGAGGCAAAGGCACAATGCTGGCGTCTCTGCACTACTATGATCCGAGTTTTGTTTCAGGAGCTGCGTTCCAAACGTGTCTATGCGGAACACGGTTATTCACTCAAGGGCAAAGAGAACGGTACCTATCTCTACGGCGTTTTGTTGGCCCACCAGGTCATGGCAGCGTTCAAAACGTACAAGTTCTGCGAACATCCGAGCTTTTACCCTAAGCTCCTGATGCATTTGTTTGAAACCTCCGCGGCTAAGAATGAAATCAAGACGCTTCGGGAGCATCACGATCGCCTAAACCGTCGTTTGTGCGACTCCGAGGCGGAAGTGGGCCGCCTGAAGACTGAATTGGTCAATCATAAGCGCAAGGCCGACTCTCTAGAGAGCCGGCTTATCAACTTGGAACGCAACCGCAACAACAACAACAACAACAACAACAACAAATTACAAATTATCATATTAAATGTC
>JALLPA010000885.1:0-12635 GCA_036939895.1 Thalassiosira exigua
TAACTGTTTCGTGGAGGCTCTGTAGAGCTTGGGGGTGACCCCTTTTCTGCTCATTCAGGGCCTCCAAATGGGGTGCCTCTTGCCATTATTATTGCCCACGGGTGGATGATACGATACTAAATGTCACGGACGCAACCCTTGATCAATCGCACAAGTCAATGACCATATCGTTGCTTCCAGAATCTAGACTCCCCTTGTTTCCCTGGTTGTGCTGGTCGGTTTCGCTTTCGTCCGAGTCCGCCAAGTCTCTGTCGGGGACAGGTCCCCTATGTGGCGATGCGCTTTTGGCGTTGTTCGCTCCCTTCCTCGATTTCGTTGCACTGAATTCGAATGCATCGTCGCCGCTGCTCTTCGCGTCCTTGTCCTCGTCATTGGGGACGCCAACACCTTCCGATTTACTTCCAAGTCCAGCGTCTGTTGACGTTCGGCTTTTGTTGAGGCTCCTTCGTTCCTGTTGCTTCCTTCGCCTCATGACGAGAGGGTCGTCGTCGATGTCCTCGTCGCTCGAAGAAGACGACGAGAGCGAAAACGAAAGATTGCTTTGTCTCCCTCCCGTCGCCGAACCTCTCGTCGCGGAACCGGCCTTCTTCCCGGCGTTTTCCCCCGTACTCGCCGTCCTTTTCCCCTTCGAGGAGGCCGCGCCGCGTCTCCCGGAGCGACCGCCGGCCCTCGTCTTTTTTGTCTCTGCGTACACGTCGGGATGGTCGGCCACGACCCGCTTCAGCTCCGCGAGCATCCCCCTGTCCTTCCGCGCCGCGAGCAAGACGTCGTCCGCCTTCACCGTCCGCCGCTTCGCGTGCTCGGCGAACGCGACCAGATCGTCCGCGAGCAACGACGTCGCGTAGTGGTAGGTCAGGTCCGTCAGCGCCGAGATAGCCTCGTTGCTCGTCGCGAAGGCTGGGCCCGTCGTCCTCCCCTCCCTCTCGGCGTCGTCTTCCGCGCGGCATATCCTCCCGATGGCGAGGTGGAGCGCCGACCGGAGGTCGTAGGCGAGGGCTTCGTCGACCTCGTGGTCGCCCTCGTCGTCGTCCTCGTGGAGGCATCGAGGACGCGAGGGCGACGACGAGGAGGAGGATGACGAGGAGGAGGATGCTACATCGTTGAGCTCGAAGGTCATGGCAAGCGAGCAGCGCGGCGCAACGAGGTCGGTGGGATTCGTGGGATTGTTGTCTCTTGCCTCAAGCTCAGGGCCCTTGCTCGGGAGTGCCGCCCGGCAAGCGGCGCGGCGCGACACTGAGGCTGAATGAGGCAGAGGCTGCGCTGTGCGCTGTGCGCTCGGAGGAGCTGGGAGCTGGGAGCTGGGCAATATGAGGAGCTATGAGGAGGCTTGACTCAGGCTTACGTTCTGTCTCTAATAATTTATCACATTACGTGAAAAATAGGTATCATTTGGACAAATTCCTGTTTCAGGTCTCATGGATACAGCCTGAATTGCTCACTGCCCGGCCGCCGGCCGCCGACCGCCGATACGCATCATCTTGATGGCATCATCATCATCATCATCATCACCATGACGAAGAAGTTCGAACGCCTCCGCCACGTCCGCTACTTCTCCCGCTCCCTCCGGGACCTCCCCCGCCCCTACTCCTCCGCCGACGCGAACCGCCTCACCCTCGTCCACTTCTGCGTCCAGAGCCTCGACGTGCTGGGCTGCCTCCCCGACGCGGGATGCTGCGGACGGGTCGACGAGGACGCGCACGTGGACCGGGAGGCGATCGTCGAGTGGATCTACGGCCTGCAGACCGTTCCCTCGATCGGGGACGGGTCGGGAGGCGGCGGCGGCGGCGACGGCGGCGACGACGGCGACGACGACGACGACAACGAGGGGGAATCGGACGCCGAGGGGAGGGAGCGTCGGGGCGGGGGGTTCAAGGGGGGGACCTACCTCGGACCCCTCCCGAATGCGTCCGGCCCGTCGGCGTCGGTCGAACCGTCGACCAACGACGACGACGGCGACGGCGACGACGAACGAGGCCAAGTCGACCGCGGCAGCGGCAGCGGCGACGACGGCGGCGACGACGCACGACCGCCCGCGGAGCGGCATCCGTACGACCACTCCCACGTCGCCATGACCTACGTCGCCCTCTGCACCCTCGTCGCCCTGGGGGACGACCTCTCCCGCGTCCGGAAGGACGCCGTCCTCCGGACGCTGCGATCCCTCCAGAAGGAGGACGGGAGCTTCGAGGCCGTCTCGTCGAGCGGCGGGGGGGAGGGACGATCGCCGCGAACGAAGAAGCGCGAGGGCGCGCGGGAGGACGACGACTGCGACCTGCGGTTCGTGTACGCCGCCGTGGCCATTTGGTACCTCCTGACCGATCCGGACGATTCGCCTCGAGGACGGAGCGATCCGATCATCGACGTCGACGCGGCCGCGTCGTACGTGTTGTCGTGCGTAACGTACGACGGATCCCTCGGCCTCACCCCCGGGCGGGAGGGCCACGGCGGGTCGACCTTCTGCGGGATCGCGACGCTGCACTTGCTGGGCGTCTTGGACGAGGCGTTGGCGCGGGACGACCTGCGGGGGTGGCGGGAGGACCTGGTGCGATGGTGCGTCTCCCGCCAGCGCGCGCTTCCGTCCCGGGGGGGAGGGGACGGAGCGGGAGCGGTTCCGGGAGGGAGGGAGCCGAACGGGCACTGCGAGGCGGACGGAGCTCCTCCCGCGGGCATGGCCGGGCGTCCCAACAAGCTCGAGGACACGTGCTACTCGTACTGGATCGGGGGGACGCTCCACTTGCTGGGGGAGTCGGGGTCGCTCGACGGGTGGGCGCTGCGGGAGTACGTGCTCACGTGTCAGAGTCCGTACGGAGGGTTCGGGAAAGTTGTGGGGGCCATGCCGGACATCCTGCACTCGTTCTACTCGCTGGCGTGGCTGGCGCTGAGCGAGGAGCAGGGATGCTGCGACGAGGAGTTGGACGGCGAGGGGGGCGCGGGGCCAGACGACGTAGGGTATGAAAGCGAGAGGAGGCAACAAGTTCGCGATTCGATCGGGCGGATGTCCAAATTAGATTGCGCTTTGGGAATGTGCGCCAAGCGCACGTCGGCGTATCGAAAGGCGACTGCTAAGCGATCGGATTGAGATGCAAAAAGAGACTATGCATTCGTTGGCGTCCTACTACTTATGTATCAATCGTCGCTCGTTCAGTCGCCATTCAAAGAGGCACTCCCTGAAACCACTGGAATGCAAGCTACTACACATTGCGACCGAGAGCATGTCGAGGGAGATTGCAGTCCTTGGGTCTGTCGACCAATCTATCACGATTCATGCCAGTGTCTATTCATCAAACAAACGAGGCCACACAAACACACTCTGATCAATGAAATCCAATCCTATCTGCTCTGAACAAAACCAAATTCTGCCTTACTGTGCGGGCATGTCCGTGGGTTCTCCAACTACGTCCTCTTCGTCCCCCCGTGAGTCTTTCTGAACTTTCACTTCCACCGGACCGCTGCCGCCCACCACCAAACCGCTTTCGCCGCCCTTCGCGGCCTCTTTTTCCTTCGTGGCTCCCGTCTCAGCCGACTCAGCGTCCTCACCGCCATCTGGCACTTTGAGGCCGAAGAGCGAGAGGATCCAGATGATGCCTTCCATGATCACGTACGAGCCGATGCCGGCGATCAACCCCTTGTTGATGCAATACGTCAACGGCATTACGATCACGGTGAGGAATCCGGACACCGCATGAGTCACTCGCCGCCATTCGAGCTTCTCGAGGGAGCGGGCCATGAGCGCGCCGACCAGGATCAATGCCCCCCCCATCGCCCAGGGCGGGATGGACGCCAGGATCGGGGCGAAGAAGATGGCAAGGAAGCTTTCGTCGAAACAAACCACTCTATAGTTAGCGTCTACGTTTTGCATTGGATCAATTCTTGGGCATGGGCAAATCAATGGACTCACAAGTAAAACCCCACGATGATCGCGGTGAGGCCTTTCGTAGAAACGACAGACCCCACGGTTAGCGTCTATGTTTTTTACCGATGGATAGATTCTCTGGGGATAGGGTATCATATGGACTCACCGGTTCTCGCTCCGGCTTCGGTGCCGGCCCCGCTTTCAATGTAGGCTGTGATTGTGTTCAAGCCAAATATCGAGCCTAGGTTACAACATAAGGGGAATGAGCATGTCAGCGATTACGAAAGCCAGCCGGTCGACAACATCTGTCGAGTCTCACCAATCATGGAGGAGAGAGCATCCACACTGAAGGCACGGGTACTCCCGGGGAAGTTTCCATCTTCGTCCATTATACCCATGGAATATGTCACCTGTTCAGATCCAGCGGGGCATCCAGACGATCGTCAGAAAAAGTTTCCTGCCCAGCCACTTATATCGTTAGAAAATAGTTTGTGAACTCACACCCATCAATGTGCCGGCTGTATCTAAGAAGTCGACGTAAAGCATGACCTTGTGTGGGCGGAGCGAGCGTCATGACTTAGTGAACAACGGAGAAGGCTTGACTCAGATGCGTGTAGTTGATGAGGATACTCACGAACACTGCGAGCCCGATATTGGACAAATCACTCGTGAATTGAGCTAGCGGTAGAGAATGGTTAAGTCATGAGAGGGTGCTATTGATGGTCAAATGCAATGGAGCACAATCAATACACTCACCTAGGACCATGTCGAGGCCAGTAATATCGACCACCTGCAAAAAAAAGGGAACAAAGAGATGAGCGAATGCAAAATGCAGGGGACATGAGCTAGACTGAGTGGCGTGGTTTTCACCTTCTTGAAATAGTCAAATCTCGCGTCTCCAGCTTCGTCATCTGGGAAATACGTCACAGCAGTACCGCGGAACCAGCTCACAATCGTGACCAGGCCGATGCCGTAGATGAAAGACATCTTACTCTTATAGGCCATGCAGATCGCAATCAGCATGAATCCCAGGATGCCCAACCAGGTCCGGCCTGAGGTCATCACTCCCCCATCGCACGTATAATTGTTGGAGTCGCTCGGGCAAATGTGTTGGTCCCTGCAGAGGGCATCATAAGCGACAATCTTGACTCGGTTCTCGGGAGGACATGCGCCGAGGTCCACGGCTGTGACAACGTCTCCAACGACGGCCCCGATGCCTTCTGCCGTCTGAAGGCCGAGATGAGCAAGGAATGCGCCAATGCCAGCAGGTGTGGCTACCCTCACAGGCTAGGATTGTTTTCCGTCGATATTTCTTTGTAGTGAATGGCACGTAATGAAATCAATGAATATTACCAGCCAAGTCACACTCACTTTTGGAACGAGGCGGATGATCTTGTACCTCAATCCTGAGAGAGTGAGGACAAAAAAGATGGCACCCTCGATCATCACAGCAGTAACCGCTGCCTGATATGTGACCGTTCCCTGCGATGCATGCCACGGACAGATAAGCCACAGTGGCTCTAAGACAGGCTATAATATTATTCGTCGCGCCAGATGAACTCACGGTACCTCTGTATCCAACAACATTGTATGTGAAGTATGCATTCATTCCCATACCTATCCAACGACAACGGCCATTGAAGGTGATAAGGTCATTGATTTTGGTGGATTGTGTGAGAAGGTGCGAGTCAACAGCTCACCCGGAGCGAGAGCAATGGGGAGGTTGCCAATCAGCCCCATCAGTATACAAGCGATCATGCTACCTATGGCCGTGGCAGTGACAAACTGCTGCCTGAGTTTGAACAGACAATTTTCATAGGTCGGCCCATGTATTCCTAAACAAAGCATGAGATGACAAAATAAATATAGGTCGGTGTGCAGTGTAATGAATGGTAATAAAAATAACCACAAGCTTTGAAAAAAAGTATGTCGTCAAGCTCACCTCCGTCAGCTTCATTAGGAACGCACGTTCCACCTGAATCAGCTAGAATGCTAGGGTTCACGGCGAGGATATAAGCCATTGTGAGGAACGTCGCTGACGCGCCTGCAACCTCGGTCGAGAATGTGGTACCTCGCTCCTTGGGTGGACGGAATGAGAAAAGGCTGAGAATGAAGACGACAGATGCATAGTTTTGATGTGATCACTCACCTCCATTTTGAAGAACTTAGCAATGGGGGAGCTGCGTAATAAGTCAGCGAAGCATCTACAATGCAGGCGCTGAGGACAGGTCGGAGTTGCGATTCGGACTCACCTCCCGAAGGATCTGTCGAATCTTGCGAGTAAACCCATTGTTATATATCTTTACTGAATTATCTTCGTTCGAGTGCTTGCCAGTTTGGAAGGTCAATGAACTGTAATGAGGTCATTTCTATTTGTGGGGTAACAAGACTTGAGCCGCAGTCAAACTCTCGAAGAGGTACGCCTTCGATCTTCACATGTGGTCGTGGCCCCAACCTATCGCTTCACAATCGTCGCAGCGACATCGGAGTTCTCGTCGTCAGGAAGCCGTTACGTCCCAACGTCTCATATCTAATGGTGGAGAATTCAGCACAACGAGCGAGAGGGATTCTCGTTGCTGAAGGTTGTTGACAGGGTGTTTGAATGTACCTTACTTTTTACCATAATAGTACTAAGATAACATGGTACTGCACAACATAGAGTTTACAATCGATTAGGGCAACTTTATTTCAAGCATAGAAGAGGTGATGCCAAAGTTGATCAGACGGCTTCTTTCACCAAATCCAATGCTAGCAAGCTACCTCTGAGAAGAGAGGCAAAGCAATAGCAAGTAATGAAAACTATTCCTCGCCTCCTCCGCCTTTTCTGGGGCAGGAGCTTATTGGTGGAATAAAATAATATCTCACGCATCCGTG
Organism: Thalassiosira exigua; assembly: GCA_036939895.1. Lineage (NCBI taxonomy): Eukaryota > Bacillariophyta > Thalassiosirophyceae > Thalassiosirales > Thalassiosiraceae > Thalassiosira > Thalassiosira exigua. The sequence goes on from JALLPA010000885.1 coordinate 6,725, forward strand.
GGTGATTTTTGCCCAGCCTGCGGCAGCACCTAGGGAGTCAGTTGGCTTGTGAATTTTCTCAATGCAGCCGCGCGGGGATCCCCTTAAGTTACTCATTCCAGGAAGTATTTCGAACCACTTTCAGTCTGCACTACATTCCCTTTCACCATATTACCTTTATTGATGGGCGATGTGGTCACAGTTGACCCGTTCTTGAAAGACGAAGATCCAAATATGCGTCCCTCAACTGCGTTCCCATTCACTCGCTTCCATTGTCTCTTTTTGTACAGAAAGGTGGCGCGTTAAGAAAAGCTTGGATGGCACCAGTTGAGATCCATGCACATGAGAATTTCACTCACCAGTACAGGAACACCCTTTGGCGCACTTGTCGATTTCTTTGCAGGTGTGACAGGCTTGTTGAGTGCGGGGGAGCCTACATTGTTGGCATCAGTGGCAACTTTGCCCTTGCCTGCACTGCTGTCACCTCCAAAGAACATGCCAAATGGGTTACTGTTGCCGCCTGATGATGCTGGCGATGGCTTCGCGGCTGGCTGTGTAGGTGTCACAACTGATGCCGTCTGTTTCTGTTTATCAGAGCCTGCGCCTGGATCGGCTTTCCTTGTCGTGCCTCCAAAAAGACTGAATGTCTGGCGGCTTTTTGGTTTTGCGACTGCTGCTGACTTGGCTGATGCCGCAGTTGTTGACTGAGGAGATTTTCCCTTTGCCTTGACGCGCTGTGAAAAGATGTTGATAGTTGGGCTTCTCTTGGATGCAGTTCCCTTTGCTGGCTGTGATGGTGATTTCGACTTGGGTTTGGCTGCAACTCTCTTAGGCGCCGTTCCTTTTGCTGGCTGCAATGGCGATGCTGACTTGGATTTGGGCGCAACAGATTTCTTTTTGCTCTGATTGGAAATCATACCACCGATGCCCGATATGTTGAATGTCGGTGTCTTCTTTGGTGTAGACTTGGATGATTGCTCCGAATTTTTCTTCTTCGTCGGGGACTTTTTCTGAAACAGGGATATTGACGGTGATCGTTTCACCGAAGTGCCCTTAGCAACAGCGTTGGTTACTGTGGCCGCCTTTTTCGGTTTTTCTGGCACCTGCTCTGTTGATTTTGGTTTCAGCGAATCAAACAGACTAATGGTAGGAGACTTTGCGGGTGATGCTTTCTCTTTGGGGGGTGAGGATACTTTTTTGGGAACTGACGACGATGAGGACGTGAAAAAGGAAAAGCCAGCGTTGGCTCTGCCTCCTTTGGCACTGGATGAAGGAGGCTGAGCTGTAGATTCACGTTTTGCGGTGCTCCTTACACCAGACTTCGGTACAGCACTACGCGGCGTTTTAGATGGCTGCTTTGAGGCCATCTTCTGTTTCTCCGCGGCCTCGGCAGCCATCTTTTCTTTCGCTGCCAACTGAGCTGCTTTCTTGGCTTCCAACAAAGCCTTCTTCTCTGCTGCTGCCTTAGCCTTCAAAGCTTCCACTTGCTTCTTTGCCTCGGCCGCTGCCAATTGTGCTTGTTTCTTGTCCTCTAACAAAGCTTGCTTCTCGGCTGCTTCATTTGCTCTCTTGGCTTCCGCCTTCTTCTTGGCCTCGGCTGCTTCGGCACGTGCAGCTGCGGCTGCATTTCGAAGCTGTTGGGCTTTGCTTTCCGTTGCAGAGGAAGAAGGCACGACTTTGGTGGGAGCAGCAGCGGAGCTCCCAGTGCTGCTAGATGTACCAAAAGCACTTGTCAACGCCTCAGTGACAGGATCTGCAGGGTCGGAGCTTATGGGGGCACTCTTTTCCTTTTGTTGAATCTGTATTGTTTTCGTCACAGTAGCAGGCGGCTTTTCTTTCGCAGCTGCCGGAGGAGCAGGGGGCTTAATTGGCGACTGAACTTCAACCTTAGGGAGGGCAAAGGTCGGCCGCGGTTGATCCCTTTTCGGCAAGGCCTTTGGCTCAGCCTCTGCTGCAAAGAAAGGCTTCGGGGGAGGAGGGGAAACAGTCGATTGCGGCAATGATTTTGGAGGGCTCGGTTCGCCTGCGGGCAATGAAAGGCTTCCAGACGACGGCAAGCCATTTACCACCCTTCCATCACTCAGCTTCCATCCATTGGGACCCACGCCAGTCAGACCTGAGAGTAAGCTCTTCGAAGCCCGGCTCAGGAACCCATTCAACGATCGTGTCAAGAGCGCGTTTGCTGGAGTTCCAGTGGCGTACAGTAGGCCATAAACTCCACCTAGCCCTCCTGTGTTTCCGAGGAGGGGATCTAGCACAGCGGCGGCGGTGAACCTGGTACAGAATCCATCAGCATCAAAGGTGAAGCTGAGCGCTTCTGGCGGTGCTTCATAAGCGGCGGAGTTGACATTGGGAGGCAAGGCAGTCGTCCCAATGGTGCCCGTCCGAGTCCCCTTTGATCTTCAGCATCGTAGCAAGTATCTTCCAATGAGACGCGGCCAAAGTTAAGAAAGAGGTTGTGCCCACTGTTCTTACCGCGTATCTACCCAGACCCGATAGGGGTCATATGGATCAACTCGAAAGTTCTGGAATCCATGGAAAGCAACAAATTAGTCGGATAAAACGTGACTTTGACCATGACAAGGAGCAAGTATCATGGCTGATATTCCAGCAGCATAGATTGACTTAAACATCAGCATGCCAAGTTGTTGACAGTGTCCAATAGATGATCACCCATGATGTGCCTGTCACAAAGGCAAAATCGAACAGAGCACAGCCGGCGCTTCTTTCCACGGAGACATGACTCATCGAAGCACGCGCGAGGGCTTTCAACTCTCGCGACGCAAAACCGAACAAAAGGCCGCGCTCGACCGCAAGGCGCGACACCCCGCCTGCAATCTACTCACCTCCAAGCCGTCATCGAGGTCGGGCACGGCGCCCTGCACGTCATACCCCAAGAACACCTCCAAATATTTCTCCTTGTCCAGCGGTCCCGTCAACGGCTCTACGTACGCAAAGTCCTCCGCCAGCAGGTTCGGATCGTCCAACCCCATCCCGCTCGCGATCACCCCCTTCGCGAGCTGGATCATGACCGTTTCCGGGTACGGCGGGAGGCCTCCTCCTTCTCCGGCCCCGCTCCCGTCCGCGTCGATCGGGCGCGTGGGACGGGCGAAGAACCGTCCCAGCGACACCTGGGGGGGCACGGTCCCGCCCCACCAAGCGTCGGGGGGCGCCCCGGCGATCGTGGCCGCGGCGGGGACGCCGGACAGTCCGCCCGTGTTCCCCACCTGCCGATCGAGGACGGCGTCGGTCACGAGCTTGACGATGCGGCCGCGATCCTCGCCGCGTGTTGCGTACGTGACAGAGATGCTTTAGGTGACGACAGCGAGAAAAGGATCGACATATTATGTCTGCTGTGAGTAGAGACCACGCTTTAACCACCATGGTGGCCGGTCATGAAGGAGGGCGGCTGTGGTTACGGTGGGAAAGGAGGCGCCACTTGATTCCGTTCCTAAGCGGGCGGCCGTTCACGTGTCCAATGATAGCCCGTGCCTCGTCAAACGGACCGAGAACTTAATTAAAGCGCCCCGAAGCTAGCGCAAAGGTTTCCTTCGAGGCGCCCTCGCTCGACGACACCTGAGCGTTTGGTGAAGCCCTGCACGTAGACGGACAGATCGAATGCCTCCAGCCCAAAATCGGGCTCTGTCTTGCCTTGCCTTGCCCGGAAGCCAGAACACACACGCGCGCGCGACTCGAAAGTTCCTGCCCCCGCCGCGATGCTTTCTGCGGACATACGACGGTTCGTCCCAGTCGAAGACGAGGGCATATACCAAGGTGTATGCCGCGGTCCGTCCATCGGAAGATTAGACATTCTCACCTCGTGGGAGGACATCGCATGACCTTCCCGTTCGGCTCCCACATCGTCTTCCTCAACCTCAGCGGCTTCCCCCGGAACGTCCCCACCGCCCTCGTCGTGAACCTCACGGTGATCTCACCCTCGTCGCCTTCGTCCACGATGCGAAAGTCGTGCGCTCGATACTCCAGATCAGGAAAGCTCCCCCTCAGGTCGAAGTACCGTCCCGCCGCGAGGTATTCGTCCTTGGTCGCCAATCCGGTCCGCCCGTCGTCCAAGGAGGGGACGGAGCACCACACGAAGTTCGGAGAGAGGAGGGAGGCGCCGTAGAACGGGACGGAGGAGGACGGTGCAGTAGCAGCAGCCGCGGCGGAATCGTCGTCGTCCCGGCGCTTGTTCCTCCCGGGCCCGGTGGAGTAATCCGGGACCTGGCTCCCCATCACGCCGAAGTCCGTGGCGACGAACGACTTCGTCGCGGAGATCAGCGCCTCGGGATCCGCGGGGTCGAACGGCGGAGGGGGCGAGGGGACGCGCGGAGGAGGAGAGGGAGGAGGGCGGACGACCCGGCGGGGAGGAGCGGGGAGGGACGTCGCGAGCTCGCTCGCCTTCGTCGAGAGCTTGTCTTTCGCGTCCGCGAGGTCCGAGAGGCCGGGGAGGTTCTCGAGCCGGAGGAGCGGGGGCGTCGACGCGGTCCGTCCTCGGCGGACGGCGCCTCCGGGGACGAAGGCGGCGCCGGCGAGGGGGACGACGCGGAAGGACGCCGCCGCCCCGGCCCCGGCGGCGGCGGCGGCGGCAGCCCCCGAGATGCCGAGGCCGCCGATCTTCATGGCGAGATTGTTGTCTCCGCCCTCGTCTCCGCCGATGCAGAAGGCGCGGACCTGCAATTTGTTGGAGTCCCTTCGAGACGACGGCGGGGGCGGCGCTGGGACCACGCTGGGACCTTGCGCTGCGGGACGACGACACGCTACGATACCGGACGACGCGACCGGCGACGTCGATACTTTTAGATGAGATGGAAATGGAAATGGAAATCGAAAACGATTCTGTTTGCAAAACATCCTTCGAAAGATCCAGTTCAAGCGGTTCCCGCCAAAACTTTCTACGTTGGAATAATACAAATGACCCAGCAGCAGATCCAAGATTGATCTAGGTACAATACCTACCTAGGTAGGTACATAGGTAGATAGGTATGATGATCTTGTCATCAAACCCAGAGAGCTCAAGAGTATGGTACATTCTTAATGTGAAATGTATGTGCTCTTGTCCAGACCAGACCAAGCTAGCCTTGATCATCGATCCCTCTGTACGGTGGAGAACTTAATCCCTTTACCCACGGCCGCAGAAGGCCCCCCCTAGCCATCGTGTGTCCAACTTTCCGACGGGAGCGTCAGCACCTGAAAGATGGCGAAGTCGGCGGCGGCGGCGGCCTCACAGCGGAGGCTTTTTAAGATCAAAACAATGTCTGCCTGTCGTACGCAGTATGATCGCCTCAACGGTGATATCTCACTGGCCGACATGAGGGTGAGGCGGATAGGGACTGAGAACCTGTGCAAGTTTAACAAACTCGACACAGTTAATACGCAGGTGTGACGTCGTGGGGGACGATCGCACGGGGGTGAGCCCCTTCAAAATCAAAATGGCGCAACTGCAACAGTACTTTACAGGAGCCAGGTAACCTAGACCTAGAATATTAGGTTGACCTAACTAAGTAAAACCTAGTTCTAGTTCAAAGTCAAGTAGTATGTTTTTTTGCTGCTACAGAATCTCGACTAGAAAGGGGGGGGGGTGATGCGATGCACCAGAGCAGTTTCAGCAAGCGGTGTGGATGGGCATTGTGTGTGGGACAAACACACAGCTTGAGCTTCCGTGGCTGGACTATGTACGTAGGACATCACGGGAGACGGAGGATATTTGCAGAGCAAATCACAGCTAGAGAAGATGGAGGCTGGGTGGGGAAGGTGGAACAGCAAGAACCGGGGTTTTGGCGATTTTGGCGATAAGAAAATATTTTGGCGAAAATCATGCGAGAGTTGTACCTAGTCGATTTTGGAGATTGTTTTAGCGATATCGCTGAATAAAGCGATTTTGATCGCTTGTATCGCCAAGAGTGTCGCCCGAATATTATCTATCGCCCAACTA
>JALLPA010000886.1:0-12634 GCA_036939895.1 Thalassiosira exigua
AAACATCATTACGAGGGCGTGCTGTCGGGGTAGAGGAGAGCGCGTTCGTGTAGGTCCACACATACGGCGATGACGTCGACGGTGGCGAGCCGCGGTCCGAGGATCGTCACGGTCGAGGAGGTTTTTTGGGGGGCTATCTCCGCAAATACCCCGAGAGGCTACGCAGGGACGAGTCTGAACGACGCGCTCGCTGGCCCCGATGGTGACGACGTCGATGGTGGCGAGACCTAGACGCGCGACGCACCGTCGTCAAGAGCCAAGAGGCGATTCGATGTCTCGGCGGAGAATGGATATGCGAAGCAGCTTGGGCCCGTCGCGCGTTTGGTTCCACGCCCTCCGAGGACCATTGCGTGTCCTCCTCTCCGGGAGAATGGTCGTCGCCGTCTCTTCCGTGATGCCTTCCCCGCTGGAAGTCTCGGTTGCGCTTTTTAAGCCATCTACACTCGTTCACTGCCGATGAGCGGTGCGTGGCCAGGCGAACCTATCTTCGAGGGTGAGGTGGAGGGGATACTGCCCGGTAGATGCTCTCTGCCTCGGCGACAACAGCATAGGTAGTGACAACCGCGAGATGCCGCTGAGCACTCCGACTCCTCCTCACATGTACGACTGCTCATAAGGCGTCGCATTGCCCTTCTAGGCGAGTTGAGCCAATGCTGCGGCCTGTGGTGGTGTGGTCAATGAGGACGGTGAGCCGTTAAGTGGTAGGCTTAACTTTTTCTTGCCTCCAGCCCCTCCAAGGACGGGTGAATGGAGAATGACGTCAGTTGTCCGTGCGTCAATCATGCCTTTGGTCATGCGCGACAGGTCAACCGTGGTCAACATGCGATACACCCCATCCCACCGCCGTGGGCTGTCGTGGGTGAATCGTGGAGAAAATGTATTTATTTATTCCAACGCGTGCATGCTACGCGAGTTCTCGACCGTTTTTTGTCGTCATCCGTCCCCGGTACAGTGCACTGCCAGCACGACAGCACGCCGCTATCACCTGATATCGAATACTTCTAGGTGAAAGGTAGGTATGCATGCCACGCACCTTCACCTCGCTTGCAACGCCACACAATTTTTGATCGAGGCTCCGATCGAAGAGACCAAGCGCAAGGCATTGGGGTTGAGTCTCAGCCGAGGGGTTTGACACTGTTGACGATCGGGGATAATCCTTCGAAAGGTTTCGATCATGGTCCGCACAACAATGCGGGGCAAACGACTCCAGGCGGTGATCATCTGGTTTGTGTTGGGGCTTGCGGCGGATACGAGGGCAATCCCAGGGATCGTGAATCGGGCCTTCGTCGACGGCCTTTCCATCGAGGCAGAGCTGGGTCTGAGCCACCGCTCTTCCACTGGCGTTCAAACGGATGCGCCATCTCGCTTCCTGGAAGCTACTACCCAGGACGCGACAGTTGCTCCTGTGCCGGGGGTGAGTCCCGCTTTTACGCCAACACATGACGCGAACGACACACCGTCGCAGCCCACCAATGCGGCTCCTCTTCCTGCTCCTATCATTCCACCTTTTCTTCTTCCTCTTCTTCCTATATTTTCGACCAACCAACCTTTACTTTCACCCACGAATAAGGTGCTACATATTTGATCATAATTGCTTGATCTTTCGAGACTCAACTACCTTGGTCCTAACAGTTTCCTCGTTTTACAGCCTACTGATGCGCCCACCATATCATCTTCTGGAGAGCCCTCGAAGCATCCCACGGCATCTCCTACGAATGAACCCACGAAGAAGGTGAGCAGCGCATTGGCGAACCCATGACGGACACAACAAAGTTTATTTACTTTTCGTCCAGCCAACTGCGCAGCCCACGAAGGAGCCAACGGGAGAACCCACTCAAAAGGTGCGGTAAAAGGTCGACGACTGACTCAGAGGTGCCTTTCTCCTCACTGATGTTGTCCTTTCGCACATCCAGCCCACAGGGTTCCCTAGCCGATCGCCTTCGTCAGAGCCAACAAAGGAGCCGACAAAGGAGGTAAGCAAATCGCAGGTTAAGATCTTGCTGTCTTACAACTTTAAGACTCACACGTTTGAACAGCCAACCGCCATCCCTACCAAACCGCCCTCAAAGCAGCCGACGAAAATGGTGAGATTAACGACAGTCAGTTCCCTCAGTTGTGATCCCTCTAACCAAGGTCGTTTCTCTGTTATAGCCGTCTGTGATCCCTACCCGCCCCCCCTCTAGACAACCCTCAAAGCAACCCACAAAGGCAGTGAGTATATGATAGGATGTTGGGACTATGCTGGGACTACGCTTAATAAACGAACAGAACCTCATGTTTTTCCCTGCAGCCGACTAAGTTTCCTAGCGGATCGCCTTCAAGGCGACCCTCAAAGCGCCCTACTTCTTTGCCCACTGCTAAGCCTACAAAGATGGTGAGATAATCGATGCAAGTATGAACAGGTCGAGCCGACACGAATGAAAGTCTCTCTCATGACATCCCACTCTTGTGTTTTACAGCCAACTCGGAACCCGAGTCGTCCTCCTTCGCGAAAGCCAACAAAGCGCCCGTCTCCTTTGCCGACCAAGCAACCTACAAAAGTGGTAAGCAGACTTCTTTGCGATGTATAATTCTCTCCTAAGAGGACGACGTTGTTAGGCTATCTACCCATTAACCTTCCACGAAGAGTTCTAACTACGCCCTAACATTTCTTTTCCTATGTTGTTGTTCCGTTGCGGCGTCGCATTTTTCCCACAGCCAACTTCGATGCCTAGCCGATCTCCATCTCGGCAGCCCTCAAAACGCCCCACAAGGCTGGTAAGTTGGGGCTTATTACATATTGCTATCTTGGCAAACATTTCTTACTGTGCCCTACCACTTCCTCTTCAACTGTTTTGTTTTGTTTTGCTGTGTCGTCGTCTTCTTTGCTTTAGCCGACTTCGATGCCGAGCCGATCTCCCTCTCGGCAGCCCTCAAAACGCCCCACAAGGCTGGTAAGGTTTGGGGCTTAAGCATTGCTATCTTGACAAACATTTCTCACTGTGTCACAACACTTCCTTTTCCTCTGTTTTGTTTTGTTTTGCTGTGCCGTCGTCTTCTTTCATTTAGCCGACTTCGATGCCGAGCCGATCGCCTTCTCGGCGGCCCTCAAAACGCCCTACAAGAAGCCCCTCAAAGCGCCCTACAAGGCGGCCGACAAAGATGGTAAGGTGACTGTAGGGGTACATACCGTCGGTCTGATGATAATCACGATTTCTCAGCCCCTTGAGCATCGCTTTATTTCCCACAAAGCCGACTTTGACTCCGAGTCGATCACCTTCTTCAAAGCCCACGAACCCCCCGACTCGCCCCCTAACAAACATGGTGAGGCAACAGCCGAGCATATGCGGCTTTGTGACACAAAGATATCATTCTTACTCTTTCTTTCATTATTGACACAGCCAACCATGTCTCCCAGCAAAGTACCCACTCAGCAACCCAGCGATTTGCCATCGCGCGGCCCAACTTTGAAGGTACGATACAATTTGGCTTAATTTTATACAACTTTAGACACAACTTCCAGTGATCTCACCGGTTCGCACTTATCACTTTACCAGCCCATAGTCAACCCCGTGGCAGATGAGGGACCGACGCTAACGCCATCATTATCAAATGCGCGTCGTTATGAGACTAACGTTCCTACGAGTGAGCCATCCCAAACACAAATCAACGTGAACGTGAGCGGAGTGCTTGATTTCCGGCTGCCGGTGAATCGGTTATTGGACAGCGACGAAGTCGTGGCATTTGAGAATACAGTTGAAGTCCTCCTGGAGAGACAGGGTGATATGGACGAGGCATACTCGAACTACAACGTGACCGTTATCTCGCAGAATCTGACCGCAGTGGAGCCCGCGGATACCAGTCCATCAAACGTTAGGGGGTTGGTTCGTCGGCAACGAATGCTAGAAGAGTCTGAGTCTCACCTTATTGTCAATACAGTGGTGACGGCAAAAGCAGCACCTGCCAACGATGTTAACTCTTCCTTTCAGAATGCAATCCATGGTGTATTAAGTCGACACAGTGATGAATTTTACGAAACGCTCTTCTCATCTAGTGCCTTCGAAGACCTATCGCCTGAGACAGAACAAGTGCTCGACAGTGTGAACCTTGAAAGCCAAGGAGGTGAAAATGGAAGCATAATTGCCATTGGCAGTGCATTTGTCGGTATCGCTATGTTTCTTTCCTTGGTCGTCGCGTTTGCATTATTCGTCCGAAGGCGCCAGGGAAGGCAGCCAAGTGTTGATGGCAACGAAGACGGTGATGACGATATGCCTCCCGCTGTGTCATTCGACCAGCCTGCGGAAGGTAGCGATGACTTCGATGACGTATCATCCTTAAACGACTCACTTCTTGTCGACAAGTATCCATACAATGTCCCTCACACAGTGACAAGCGGCCAAAGCAGTGCTGAAACAAACAAGGGGGGCAAAGCAAATGCTGATGCAGTCAAGAATTCCTCTCCGTCTTCATATCAATGGTCTCTTGACGAACCTTTTCCTCTGAAGAGGGCAGACGTTTCTCGTATTAGTGACGGTGACAAAACTGTGAAAGCGTCTTCTACCAAGGGTGACCTAAAGCAAGATGTCTTTGTTCCCTGTGATGAAGACGAGTCCGCCAATGATGTAAAACATGATAGTCACAAAGATCCCAAAAGTGGCGAGGAGTCCAAAGAGGAAGACGAAATGTCTGTGGAATCTGGCCTGAAACGCCTTTATGACAAGGCAATAGTCGAGGATGACAAAAATACCAATGAAGACGAGGACCTTGTCGACATTAGTCTGGAAGACGTAGTCCCAGAGCCCAAGCCCAACGCAGCTAGGCCCGGCGCAAGGGGACTCAGCAAAATGTTCAGCTGCTTCGCTGATAACACATTTCAAGAACCAAAGACGAGTAGTACTCCCAAGATGTCCAACACCACACGCTCCAATGCCAATAGCAATGTGTACGAAGTCCGTGCCCCACCCGGTCCACTGGGTGTTGTTGTAGACTCATCTCAAGCAGGTCCCGTCGTCGTAGAGGTGAAAGAGAGTTCACCCCTCTTTAGGATGGTGGCAGTGGGAGACATCATCATGACTGTAGACGGCGTCAACTGCCAGGATAAGAACGCGGTCGCTCTGGCGCACTGGATTAGTACTAAACCGTACGCGCCCGAGCAAGTGCTAACTCTGATGAGTAGTAGGTCGGCTGATCCCGAGAGTGATGAAGACATGTCCATCTGAGTTGTTTTTGATAATTGTTGTTTAGACGAGACTGAGCTTCCCCTATGCAAAGGCGCCCATATTTTGCGGCATCGGTTGGCTACTGTCACTTTGAACTCTGCTCATGTAGTTATAGTATCGGCAATAATGATCGATGTCATTCCGTCATTTTTTTTGCACACTCTGCGTCCTTGTTAATGGAACTTGTACTGTCAAAAATCTCTAAAGAGATGCTTCCTTGAAACTAATGTTTGCAGTGGCATTGGAAGTTGTTGAATTAATTGATCGTAGTACGAACTTTTTATCATTGAAAATGAAAATTGGTATGTCAGGGAAGGGTTGGGCACTGATAACAAGAAGGAGGGCATATTCATCTCAAATTGAGCCGGTCTCCAATTCGTCCGTCGGCGAATCAATATAGGTCAAGTGCCTGGCAAAGCTCCGTGGCCTCAATTTCACATTCACGAGCCTCGTGACGCAAATAAGTTATGGGGCAGTCGGTGCAAACGCAGTTGGCTAGAGGCGTGCTCAACCGCCCCCCTTTGCGGGAGTGAAGAATGGGCCCACCAAGAGAGTTCATTCGCTTTGTAGACTGATGTAGCTCCTCTTGTGCAAATGTTCCTAAGGTTTCAGTGCAGCCGTTGCAGCCTGCACACACAGCTGCAAGGCGGCTAGCACGTTGTTGCGATATCTTCAGCCTCTCCATGGCAGTGGAGGCAACAGCGACATTGTCGGCTTTACAGCGACGACAGACCACTACCTTCGAATTTCCACTGGACTTACACTTGCTGGAACAAAGCGCGCACACGTCGCTCCCAAAATATGACGAAATCATGAGGCTTGCTGCTGATCTTGATTGGGGCCAGTGATGAATTCTTCTCCTTGTCTTTGGGCACGAATTGTAGCAAGCTTCAATGCTAAGATTGAAAGGTGGTAAACCAAAGCACCTCTGAAGTGCTGCATTCAAATGTTTGATTGTGTAATACTCGGCATTGATCGTGTACGAATCCCATTGCTCCAGCAATTCCAAGGGCGTCAGTACGCCATCTCTTAGCCTGAAGGTCCTACCTGGCATAGCCACTATCACGTAGGGAAGTCTCTCCTTGTGCCGTACAACTCGGCCAGGATCTACCTCTGCCAATCTCTTGGCAAGTGTAGCTTGAACTGGTCCTACTTTGCCACCTCTGTACCTGCTTCTTACTCTTCCCGTTAAGACAAAGTCGGAAACGGGCAGCCTCCCAGAGTGTATCAGGGCCCATTGCCGCTCGAGATATTTCTGTGCTGGGCCAAGACCACGCTGAAAAACATGAACAAGTGCATCCTTCAGAACTCTTTGGGTCAAAGTGCATTGGTCTCGCCGGACCTAGAAAAGCATCCACGTGAGTTGGGCAATTCTGTACTATTTAAGTCAGACAGCGGGCGCTCTGAGTACTCACAGTTTCAATGCCTTTGGCTTCGAAAGTTGGGTGCTTTTGCTTTGGCGATTCATACATCATTCCACAATACTTCTTTTTCTGTGATTCACGAGGAGATATATTTAGGGAAACTAATGGACGCAATATTTCACATTGATCAGAGATATCCTCCAAACATTAACACTCACGGTCTGAAGGAGACAGGCAGAATAAACTTTCTCCAGCTTCAACTCCACTGGCGGTGGATTACGGTAGGTCACTGCCTTGCAAAATTGTTCCCCAAAAGCAAAAGCCTCCTTGATTGACCGTCCCGGCAATTTGATAAAGACTGAATCTGTATCGCCATACAAGACATGCGCGCCAGACCACCTACCATTTTCATCACTTCCCCATCTGTTGGCAAGATCGATCGCATTTGTGAGAGTCCTTCTCCCGCATTCCACGATTGCATCAGCTACAAGTGGCACTGCGCTACGACCTGAAAAAGTAGCTGATGTGTAGCCATAAGTGACATTCGCAACATATTTCAAGGCTAACTGTCGAGCCTCTATCTGCCTCAAAACAGCAGGACTGAGGTTCTTCACGCGCTTCTTGTATTCTTTCGCCGCCTTCTTCAACATCGCGCGGGTGGAAAGCATTTCATCCAACACTTGAGGAAGTACTCCCTTTAAAACTGATTCAGAGACAAAGAGAGATCCTGTGGGGATGACGTATGCACGATCTTTTCTGTGGTTTGGTCTTTGCTTTTCAGTCCCTTTGGAGTCAATCAAAGACTTCATATGATGTTTTATCACGGTGGCAGAGCGTCGCTCGGCATAGTGGAATGGGCCTATAGTGGAGGTCGTACGTCCAGAGCGTCTCATTTCTTGCCGGGTACTGTGATAGTCTAGTTTGCCAGCAACGGTCGAATAGCAGAGATTGTACGCTATTACAAGAGATGGATACAATGCTGCATGTGTTTATGATGAGAAGGAGCAAACCTCTCTAGGTATATCGGGACACACAAGGGGGTTGAGCACTCACCGGTAAAGTCGCACACAACGACTGGGTCAAAATGAAAGCCGCTCTTGGGTTCCAAAGTCATTGCCTGGCATTCCAGAGCTTCCTGGTTCGAACAATCGAGCTTGGACGGGGAATAGAAAAAGTATCCCATATCTTGGGGGGTGATTTGATTGTCCCTCACGCCAAGCGCCATGTCCAGCTTAGACTTCGACAGGTTCCTCCTGAGCTTCCATGGGCTTTGAGACTGAGACTGTGATTCACTTGATGAAGTGAGAGCAGTGAGAGACGTGCCTTGCAAATGCCTGTTTTGGTTGAATCCTTTCTTGTCGCCCCTTTCATTGGATTGGACACTCTGCAATGCGCGCAACAACACTCCTTCCACTTTGTATTGAGAGCCTCGAATGCCGGGTAAGCTTTGGGAAAATTCAACGCCACTCAGGCGGGCAGCTTCCCCAGCTCTGCCCAAAACGTCCAATGCATCGAACAGAAGCACATTAGCAATCGCTTGAGCTAATCTGTGGTTAATGACACGCCATCGTTCGACTCCGCCGTTTGCCCCATACCACTTTGTGAGCAAGAGATCATCGTGCCATGGAATACGCTTGTTCAGCACAGCTGATACAATGGCAGGCTGGTAAGAAGCGTTGGGGTGTTTGCATTCCTCAGCGCAAATTTTCCATCCGCAGAGAACGATACGACCCGCCTTTTTTGGGATCCACAGTTGACGCAGAAAGTAGGGTGAGATGTTGTTTTAGGGAATGCACTTTGGTGGAGTAAAACGATAACTCACGATGGACGCTGCCGCAGCTCCCGCACCTACTCTATCATCCCATTCAGCTCCTAGGCCACTTCCACTCCAATGTTGAGGATCATCTTTCTGCTGTTGGGATTCTTCTTCTATGCCAAAAGTGCTACTACTATTGTTGGCGGCGGTATGATTTTCAGAGTCGTCGTATGATGTTGCACGTGGAGTTCTGCCCATGAGTCGAGCCAAGTCAATTTTGCCCGAAGATGGGGCAGCGTCATTATTGCTGTCAACCGGTTTACCAATTGCAATGCCGCGCTCGACAAGATAGCCAACACCAGCCCCTTGTGTGTCCCAAGATACCAATACATCAGGGTCTTTATTTTGCAGGATCGAGGCGACCCTCTGCAAAAGAGTTCTTTCTGTCTTCGCTCGCTCCACTGTGACATCTGATGACAGTCCCATGAAAGCTTTCGAATGGCTTGCCGGTGCAGCATTGCTTTGCAAATGAACTTTTGATTCTACAGAGACTAGAACGCATCCCTTTTCTAAGATCTCTATGCTCTCACCTCCACCCGGGTCTCTGCCGTAGATATAGACCACTGCGAACACAGCATCTCTGGAGGAGTCAGGAACCATGGCAATGTCTTTGCGATCTTTACCAGTGCTTATGCGACATTGCACATGGACTTCAATAGACATCATGGTCAGTGGAGTGAAAGTAGTTGAGGTATTGATTTGAGTCTTCAATCCTCCCCCTGACGATACCTGTACTTTGCACCCCTGTTGCCCCAAACCCGCCAGAGGATCAGGGGTCTCTTGCGATTCCTCGATCTGTGAATATTGCGTGTACGCAGTGAGATAAGAAGGTTGGCTTTGGGCTTTACTGCCACCGTTGCGGTCGCCATCACCAATCTTTAATTTTTTCATGCGAACATTGGCCTGCTTAATTGGAGAAGATGGCCTTTTGGACCGAGCCTTCACCCATGACTTTACCTGAGCATAAGACGGCGGGCGTTTCACGGGTTCTAGGTAGGAACCTATGGTTGCTACGGGAAAAGATCCCTCGCCCTTCCATTGAAAATGGAACCAAGGCGAACATGTCTCCAACGGTGAGCTAGGTATGGCATGCCAAGGCTTCGAAGGGGTTGACCCGGCTTCTCTGATGATATCGCCAAATCGGAGTGAGGTCGCTTTTCGTGGCTCAGAAACAAACATGCAGGCGGGAAGTTTCGGCCTATGCTTTTGGGACAAGTCGTTCAGCACCTCTTGGCTTATCGATCGGGGAGATGAACCGTACGTCTCCACAACAAAAAGTCCAGTTTCCTGCTGAGGGACAGCCGGCGTGTCAGCGGAAAATCTGGCTTTCTCGTCACTGGCCTCTTCTGCTATGCTTGAGTTGTTATACAGTTGGATCTCAACAGCATCGTCGTCGTCTGACAAAAGATCGCCCTGGTCAGATTCACCAGGCATGAGCATAGGAGCATGATGGTTGTCAATCTCAGAGTGGGAGTCAAGAATATCTGTTCCAACTTTGGTCGTAGATTCCTCGTTCGCATCAATAGCTTGCGTTGCAAGCTGAGTCAACGCCCTCTCTAATCCGTCCTCGCCCAAGCGCTCCTCTTCGGCCAAAAATCCGTCGTCATCCTCTTCCGAATCTTCTTCGCCACGGGACAAGGTAGATGGGTTCCCGAGATACCCTTTTGCTTTTCCGCCTCTGGAAACGAGGTCTCCAGCATCCACTTGCTCGCCAAACGTCAACATTTCCATTTCCTCCTGCACGTCCCTCTGGGAGAGGGGGGTTGCACTGTAGCCCTTCATGGCCGTCAATCGCCTCGCGATGGGCGTGTGAAGGTCGGGGCCTTTCGTAGCGTCCCCCCCGTCGGCCCATTGGGAGAACTGCCCGCCGAGCGCGGCGAGCGCCTCGATCCCCTCATGCGTTGAGGGGGTAAGGACATCCCCTCGCGACCGAAACGCCGGGCTCTCCCCGAAGCCGCTTTCCTCTGCCTCTGACGAGCCCCTGCCCGGGGCGTCCTCGCCGCGCGTGGGCGAGGGGCCCTCCTCTCCCTTCAAACCGCGGTCCTCGGCGTCAATGGACGCCTCGTGCCTTGCCGCCACATCCTTCAGCGCACGACGGAAGTCAGCCTCGAGGCCAACACTCGTACGGAACAACCGCTTCATCCCCCGGACGGCGAGCCTTGTCCCTGGACGAGAAGCCCCCCGCTTAACGTTCAGGGTGAATGGCGGCGTGGACGTTGTCTCTTTCTCACTCTTGCGTTTGCCTTGCCCCTCAATCCCGTCGTCGCTCTCGCCATCAGTCTCGTCGTCGTCGTCGCTTGCGCCGGAATCAACTGCCTCCGCTTCCTCCCTGCAGCTCAAGAAGTCATTTTCGGGGGGGAGCAGCGCCGACATCCGCTCCCGCTCCTGCTCCCACACCTCGCGCAGGCTCGGCACGGCCCTCCAATGGATCTTCTGTCGCTCCTCGAGCGGGCTGGGCAGTTCCGTCATCACGTCCCGGACGTCGAGCAGCTCGCGCACGGTGCAGTCGAGCTCCACGTCGCAGCACGTCTGCTTCTTGAGCCAGTGCCGGTCCGTCCTCGTCGTCGCTTCCTCGCCCTCGCGTTGCGGCCACAGGAGCTCGTCGGACACCGTTCCCGGGAGGAAGTACGCGTCGTCGTCGTCGCCCCCTCCCTCGCGTCGTCCGCCGGCGAGGAACTCCATCCGGGTGCGCTTCCTCCGAGATTTCGGGAGGGGACGGCGAAATCGACCTCCCCCCACCTTCACGTACTTCATGCCCGCGAGGTTGCAGTCCTGCGAAATACGTGCGAAACGAAACGTGAGCCTCTGGACATCCTCGTTTTTGCGCAAGGACGAGCGTCCCTGCCGTCGTCTGAACCAGCCGGTCAGCGGACTGGCCGGGTGAGGGCACGACGTGTGCGCACGATCGTCACTCGACTGTCACACCAAGCGACAAGTGTCTCCTGACTTGTAGTGTCTATTGCAACAAGTTGCATCAGGTTGAGCTCCCCAGCCAACATATTGCAAATCGGCCTGGCCCCCCAAAATGGGAATGCCTCCATTTCTCTGCTCAGACGCTGCTTCCGTAGTTACGATCGCTGCTTGAGTCAAAAGGGGCGCGAACCTCTCCTTTTCACAGATTCGAACTTGTGCGACGGACCTTAGCAGGCCGACGGAATTTACCACCGGTCGAGTCCACAGTCTAATCCGCGCATCGAAACTCGCCTTGAATACCTGCATGGTGTAGGGGATGTGGGCCTCGTAGCACCGAAACTTCAGCGGTCGGACTCCTCCCCCTCCCTCGCCTCCTCCCGCTCCGCCCGACCCGACGCCGTAGCCGTCGAGGAGGTCCCCCCTCGCCCCCTCCCCCATCTCGTCGTAATCGTACCTCCTCGGATCGGGACGACAGCATTCTCCGAGCTCCAACCCCCTTTCCATGGCCAGCTTGACCCGCCATCGGTGTCCGGGGTCGTAGTACTCCACCCGCAAGAACGGCGCGGGAGGGCCGGCGCAGTACGTGTAGAACCCCCTACCTCGGACCACGGTGATTTGTCTGACGAACAGGGGCGTCGGCTCCGGCTTCTTCCTCGCGGCCGATCCTCCGTCGCCCCCTCCTTCCCCGTTCGACTCGGCCGCGCCGTCGAGGTCGCGGCGCCGCTCGAGCGACGCCCGCAAGCTCGCCTCCAGCCGGCACTGGACCTCCTCGACGATCGTCGCCACCGACGCGGCGTCGTCCCAGTCGATCCGTCCCGAACCGTCGTCGTCGCCGCCGCCGTCCCGCCTCCCGCGGATCGAACCGTCGGGTCCGGCGACGACGGGTCGCGCGAGGAAGTAAGGGTACGCCCCGTGGACGTGGAGGCATCCCGAGGGGGGCTGGGGGGCCTTCCTCCTCGGTCCGCCGCTCGTCTTTCCCTCGTCCGACGGAAGGAACGCCTCGCGCGCCGTCCCTCCCCGCAGGACCGGGCCGAAGATCCGGAGGACCGGGACGCGGACGCGGACGTCTTCCGCGGGGGACGCGGGGAGCGGGGCGGGCAGTTCGAGCCGCTCCGATCGCTCCGATCGCTCCGACTCCGACCGCCTCGACGGTCCGTCTCCCCCTTCCAGGCCAGCCTCCCTCCGCCCTTCCTCCTCCTTCTCCTCCCGGCGCCTTCCCTCGCAGTGCGCGTACTCCTCGACCTCGAGGGGGGAGGGTGGGAGCATGACATGGTCGACGACGACGTTGAGGATCGAGAGGATGGGGGAGGGGGAGGGGGAGGGGGCCTCCGCGCCCGAGATCG
>JALLPA010000887.1:0-24706 GCA_036939895.1 Thalassiosira exigua
TTCCGATCTCTCAGAGCGTACCGAGCTGAGCTAGAGGAGGAGGGAAGAATGTGGCCGTGGCGGTCATTCTGGTCCAGAGGGGCCGATGCGAGCGTTGCTGAGAATGGTTGGCCCCGCGAGTAGGAAAGCGGGGGCACGGAAAAGGAACACAACTGAGCCTCCAGTCGATGCCAGCAGAGTCACGAAATACGCCGCCCATTGCCCAGAGCGTTGGGACGCCACGGCCCTCCTCGACCGAGCCGGGCCCTCTGCCAATCGTATTAGTGAGCGACTCGAGGGTTGGGGCAACTATGAGCCGCAGCCGCTATTCTGGTCCAGAGGACGTCGCATACGCAATGAGGGGGGCAAAGATCGTGGAACTCCGCTGCGATTCCGGCCAAAAGCCTTGGCGGCAAGCTTTGTGCCTGCATTAGTAGCGAGGCAGGTGCACGGGACATGAGCAGGTTTCACCCAAGGCTTCGAATGCCCTGGCGAGTCTGCTGGCGAGAGCGTGGGGCTCAATAAGCAATGGACAATTTCACCAAGGCTGGCGGCTTTACGTGTGCATCTCACGGCGGCTCACAACAATTCTCTTCTGTCTTGCTTGATCTCAGGCCCCGACAACAGCCCCACCGACGAACCGGNAAGCCTTGGCGGCAAGCTTTGTGCCGGCTGCGAGCGATGCCAGCAATGTTTGGGGTGCACGGGACATGAACGGGTTTCACCCAAGGCTTCGAATGCCCTGGCAAGTCTTCTGGCGAGAGCGTGGGGCTCAATACGCAATGGACACTTGGTGGCTTTACTGTGTGCACTCACGGCGGCTCACAGCAATTGTCTCCTGTCTTGCTTGATCTCAGGCCCCGACAACAGCCCCACCGACGAACCGGCCGACGCCATTACCGACACCCCTTCCGACGCCTCTTCCGACGCCCCTTGCGACACCACCACCGACCAGACTGCCAACTCGACAACCGACCGCCGGTCCTACCAATGAGCGGTTCAACGTCGAGCCGACGACGCGTCCAACGGGGCAGCTCACGAATATTGGGTTGGACGGGATGCCGGAGGACTCGGGGACCGAGCGGACGGTGGAACCCACCGGGACCGCGTCGCGTCCGCTCTTTCCGTCGACCCAACCTCCCCTGCCGACGCCTCCTCCCACTCCCCGGCCCACTCCGCCGCCGACGCCCCCGCCCTATCCCAATTCGACCCCGCCGCCGACGCCCGCTCTCGTGGAGGCCATGTTGTCAGACGATAACGGCCGGCCGACTCTAACTGCTGCGGTGGAGGAAACCGCAGACCCTACTGCGCAAGGGACCTCCCCTCCCGTGCAGGGGTACGAGGTGTCCTCGCTCATGACGCTTTACCACGCTGAACTGATGGACGACGACTCAGAGCAAGTTTGGAAGGAGGAAACAGAGCTGGCTATCATCAAGGGGGTCTCTGCCACAGTGGGGATTTCGTCTGCAAGGATCGAGGTGGAGGTGGACCTCGCCGATCAGGGAACGGTCGGCAGATTCAGAAGGAGGCGGCTGGGGGAAAGGCCATGGGAATGGCAGAAAAGAATACGGGGGGACGATCGACGTCTCGCATCGCCGCCCGTGCCTCCGCTTCAGGTCGAATTTTCGACAACAGTCCGATTTCCCTCGGATCGCGACGACTGGGATGCGACTCTGCTGGTGGCTTCTGGCTTCGACACCCCACAGAAGCGGAACCGGTACACGGACGCCCTGAAACTCGCAGACGAGTGGCAATTCGAGGCCTTGGTGGAGATGGGTTTGGAGGTGGGCGGTGTTACCGTCGCGAAACCGTGGCAAAGCTCGGAGGGGAGAGGGGAAGGGGGCAGCAGCAACAGCTTCAGGCCTGCTGCCGCTGCTGCTCCGCGTGTGTACATCATCATCGGGGCGGCGGTTGGGGGGGCATTCGTTCTGTGTCTCGGGATCGGCATTTTGATATCCTTCAGAAGGAGGAGGAGAGGGAAAGAGAAGGTGCCGAAATCCTCGTTCCAAACGCAGGAGTTCACCAACGGGTCGGCTGTCGAGGTTGTCAAGAATTCGACGAAGGATCCGAACGATCGGGCAAACGGTCAGAGTGGGCATGGGGGCCAAACTACGGCGACCGGGCAAAGCGGGAACGGCGGAGAGCCATTCCTGGGCATCATCGAGTCGCGAGAGGGGGAGCATGACGACGTGAGCACGCTCGGGGAGCCATACTTCGGGGACGCGCCCAACGCCGTCATGGACGCGGACAACACCGTGGGGGAAAGGTGCGTAGGTCCTGGTGATGATCCCTATGCGGGAAGAACGGGGGGCAAGCTCGAGGCGACGACAGCTCGGGTAGTATGGATGCTACGGGCGTTTGCACGTTTGGAACCGATCGTCCATTTATGCTTGCCTTTGTGTGTGCATGGAGGCTCAACATCGTGTCTTGTCGCTCAAAGACAAAACGGACCCTGCTGTCTGCTTTGATTTGACGAATTCATGGGAACCATGGCCCCACGCGCCATCTCGACCCAAACGCTGAAGGAGCTCATTGATCGGGATGAATGTCAGTGTGTAATTTACAACGACGGCGACTTGCTATCCACGTGGATAGTGCCCAGTTCCTGTAGCTGCATTACGTGCCTCTATCGGCGCGCCTTGCGTGCATTCGCAGGTGGCAACCGGTCGAGTCGCTCGAGTTTAGCTGATCATCAGTGGTTTGGCGTCCGATATTACCGAGGGTCAAACATTAATGGCGACGACGCTTGCACGCGATCTTGCTCAAACCCATTGCGTGCGCTGTCTTTCTCGAGTTCGTTCGACCTGGTCCATGTTGTCTGAACCCCACTTCTCACATTATATTATTGACTGTGTGGCCCGCCTTCACCACAGCATGGTGTCTTCACAGCAAAATTTACATGTCTTCGGCGTGCACAAGCACCAATCCCACATCGGAATGGACGCCAGCCGCATGGGTGGCTCCACTGTCGGCACCGGTACCGTCAACTCCCGTTTCATCTTCGGCGACGACACAGCCCTGGAAGACGCATACCAACCGCCAGGTGGTACGCCTGCTGGTAGCGCGGAGGAGTCACCCGGCCCGCGCGGGTTCACTGTTGCGGCACCCCCGGGTAGGCTAGGGATTGTCCTGGACAACCCCCGTGGCGATATACCTCTGGTCCATGCCATTAAAGAGACGAGCCCGTTGAATGGCCTGATACGCGTGGGAGATATCTTGCTGTCTGTGGACGAGGTCGACTGCCGGGGAATGTCGGCTCACAGCCTATCCTTGCTACTGAATAGCAGAAGCGAGAATCCGGCAAGGAACCTGACGCTTGCTCGGGCACGCTCGGGGATCATGTGAGCAACTACGCGAAAAAATGACATGTCTGGATCTCGTACGGGGATTTGCAATGTGCACCACGTCTGGAATTGAATCTGATTGAATGAAGGTTCCTTGGAAAATAGAAGAACAGTTGCGCGTGCAATACCTCCTGCTGTCAATGCCACCTGCTGGGGAAAAGCCGACCAACGTCTAGGAAGACGAAAACTGTACAATATCGGGTAGAGAACCAATTAGAGTACGAATCTTCGAAGGTCCAGTGGGATAATGCCCCTGCCTTGCTCTCTAGAGATCCAACCCCTTTAACTTCGATTTTAGACACGAATGGGAACTCTCTCAAGGTAGAGAGAATCTGACCTTCTGCCAAGAGCAATAATTTTTTTCGGATTGTTCAAGTGCGGTTGAGAGAAGGCTAGATATGCCCTGTGTCATCAGTTTCATCCATTGTGGTCCTGGGTTGGAGGCGTTGAATCGAAGTCACGTGTGGTTATGGCTCAACCCAAGAGGCAAACACTTGGAGTGCCCTCAAGACAAACTGCTAAAAAGGCTTTAGGAAACAAGTTTGCCTCATCTGTATGTCGTTGCATTGCAATGAAACAGCCCATGTGTCAAGGGCCGCCATTCATACTTCCGCGGCGCCCCCTCAAATTATTATGGGAGCTCATTGGAGGAAACATGTCGAGTTTAGTGGAGCTTCAGCTACATTTAAGAAGCTAGAGACATACAAAGTGGCTGCCACCGGTCCAAAACGAGCATGTTGCACGCTTTTGCATCATGTGCTGTCTTCTGTCAAGGTTCTGATGAAAGTTCTGACTTAGATCGATGCACAGTGGACACCGCAGTCATCACAGGATAGTAGACAGGTTCAACCGTGGGGCAGAAAACAGCATTTCTTTACTTATTGATTGCTGACTTGATGCTCCGTCGTCTGGGTACACACACCGTTGTTAATTGAATTAAGTGCGCTTCAGCTCCGTATCATCCCAGCAATAAATCTCCCTCGTTTTCTCAAACAACTACTCATAACTACCCAACGTATTGCCGTGTAAGTTTCTTCCTTTCTTCAATTAGATTGAATTTGCTGTATGCATTCATGTTTTGGCTCAATCCAGGCTCTTCTCTTTGGCAATGGGTGTTATGGATGACTTGGTTTGTTTTTCATGTCTAGCGATAGTTCTCCAAAAGGTTGAATGTACCTGCACTACTCTTGACAACCGGAGTAACAGCTTGCATACTCCCTCCGTCATCACCTCCGAGAGAACTTAGCAAGAGAAAGGCCAGTCCAACGCCTACAACAAGGGCAACTGTCTTGCCATCTACATCTACTTGGGCAACAGCTTCCTCGGCTGGTGGTGTAAGGACCTCAATGATCGTTTCTGCAGCTGTTGAGCTACAGTCATCCATGCCTTCATCCGTTGCCAAGTACTTCACCACCCCATTGTCTGCCACTAGTACAAACCTTTTTGAACGAACTCCAACCCCGAAACCCATATCTTCTACCAATCCGATTTCACGCAGAAAGGCAGAGTCTGCATCAGATAGAAAACTAACCGGTGGCTTTTCGGAGCCGTCCATCACTATTCCAACCTCTTTTGCCCACTGAATTATCCCCAGATGTCAGATAGCGCTAAGATACTTAATCAAGCTTAAACAGCAGCAAGAACTCACGGCGTCATTGACGTATGCGTCATTGGAAGTAACGATGGCAATGTTCTCGTATCCCAGATTGTTTAACTGAGGTGCATTTTGGACATAACCAGGTAGGTGCTCCTTGGTACATATTTCAGTGAAGGCTCCTGGCATGCCAACCAAAATGGCCTTCCCGTTTCCCAACACATCTTGAATGGACACGGGTGCACCCGGCTTTTCATCAGGCGACAGGACAAATACATCGGCTTCGGGCAATGTTGCGCCTACCTTGATCTGCTCCACTTCGATTTCTTTTTTCTTGCGGAATCGGCTCAGTGCATCGCGCAGTCCCATGCGAAGTGGCACGCAGCTGTTTACTTTTGCTGCTGAAGATTTGACGACGAATGCATCTGCCCAAACGCCAGCACTCGACAAATAGGTCAAAAGGTAAGTGAAGTTCATGATCACATGGCAACAGCCCCAATGCAATGATAGAATACATAGCAGCAAAATAGTTCCAAAGTAAAAGCAAAATTACCGAACGAAAGCTGGCGAAATAAAGCCGGATTGTTGGGGGGTGGGGGGTGGATACGACGCATCTTTTCTGATCCTGAGCTTCAACTTCAGTCGGAGTTCAACTTTGGACTTTGGACTAATCGAGCTATTGAATGAAAGCTGACGAAAGCTGCTTTTCGGTGTTGGTTGTTGTGGGGTGGTGGGGGTGAATACGATGTATCTTTTCTGATCCTGAGCTTCAACTTCAGTCGGAGTTCAACTTTGGCCTTTGGACTGATCGGTTGTACGTACCCCCCCTACAATACCTACGTCTGCCACGTCGCGGGCACATGCTGGGCGTCCACTATCTACATCTACAAAGCAAGAATCGAGTTCATATGGTTGGCAAAGGATGAAGTCTAAACAGGCGGTCACTAACGGTGCAAACTGATGATGGCCACGGTAAGATCAAGGTTGTGCCTTTGCCGTCGTATCGGACGCTTAGCTTGACGCTTATTTGTCTTCTTTGGCCCCCACTCGAAACATAAAATCAGTTTCAACCTCCCTCATTATCATCTGACAGCTCTGATGGTCGCGTCGCACACGAATTAAACAAACTTCAATTCCTTATCACCCCATCCATAAGCTTCCTTGTGATGCTCAAACAATTGTCCATAGCTTTTCAACATCTTGCCGTGATAATTGTCGATGTCGGCTTGAACCGGATTGTCTATATTTGGACAACGAACAGGCTCCCCCAACACCACGCAAAGGGGAGTTCTCTGAGGTGGCCCAAGAAACCATCCGAATCTGCCGAAGAATGGACAAACCGAAACGTCCAGTGCAATGCTAATTTTTTCCATGATTCCAAACGGATCGACTACAACCTTCCAGAGCGAAGTGTGGCCAAACCCGTAGACCGGGACAATGGGAACTCCAGCTCGCAAGGCGATTTTGACTATGCCCTTTCGTTTCTGAATGTGCGCAACCTCGTCATGACCCTGAAACATACCCGCAATGCCGTCCAGAATGATGCCCACGTTCTCTTCCTTCTTGGTCAGCGTTTCCACGATATTCTTCGATTTTGCCGGTATGTATCCGATCGCGCTCATGAATTTCGATATTATGGGGATCTTCAGAACGATCGGCGCGCATGTCCAACGACATAGGATGTTGTTGAACAGCTTGCTCCAAATGGGATAGCAAGTGATCCCGAGCGGAGCCAAGCCGTGCGGGACGGCGCAAAATATGGCCGGTTGGTTTTCCAGAGCAGACCGCAAGGATTCCGGCCAGACAATTTGCATCGACGTGTACTTTTGGTTGTTGCGTTCGGTGAACAAGTACTGATTTTCTCTGATGTCGGATGAAAATCCGGCCTGCTCGTATTTCTTTGTGAACTTCGGCCAAAAGTAGAACTTGTTCACTGCGTACAATATCCCATAGTACGCCAGAAACACCTTGAGAAGAATCGCGGCGACGTGGCTGATCAGGGACAAGACCAGGAGCCCAGACACCGCAAACGGCATGACGTTGCCGGCCATCCAAGCGCTGATGCCGAAGATGCGTTCCATTTCGACGTCCCTCTCGATCGGCAGCACCTTGTTCAAGGAGCCGGGTGGAAACTTTCCCTCGACGCTCGTCGCCAACTTCAGCCATTCCTTCACATCCGTCTGTTTCGTGAAGAGCTCGTCGGGGAGCGACGCGCAATCGAGCTTGAAATATTTCATTGTCAAGGAGAAGAAGATAAAGAGTGTTGTCGTGAACTTGAGATTTATGGGCCGGCACCTTCTGGACTCAGGTTTAGGACGATGAAACGGTAGCCGCGCCCCTATTCCTGTGCGATAACTGGCAAGATGATGGTTCTACGTCTGCCTACCCATGCATTATGCCTTTGCCTCTGTGATCTGTGGTTGAGTGGAGTCGTCTTGCGTGGATTTGGGCGGAGTGTTTGTTGAAACATGTCATGAAGATACAGGTATCTTTGCATCTAATAACAATTCCTACGTAGATTCATGTGTGATCTGAAAACGACACGCGTCATCGTCATCGACCCATTGTAGTCTCGCGGCATCGTCCGGATTTTCGTCATTCCACTGCAACTGCAACACAAAGCTTGTGGCCAAACGCAAAAGCAAAAGCAACAATCAAAAGCAAAACCGAGGGAGCCAGCATACGAGTCCTAAGCTGATTGTCAGTTGTAGTGTACTTGGGTACTTTGCTCCTGGATATTGCCAGAGAAGATATCAGGCGGCTTTGCTATTTTCTATCTCAGTCGCGACTCTGACATGTCGAAATGCATGCAATGAAAGTCTTGTGTTAGATTCTCCTCCTACCCAAGCGGAATGCAATAACTTCTTACTTGATTATATTAATCAGAATCTACGAGATCAATTACCCCGGCTTTCTTTTGTTTTGATCGAGAGGCACCCATCGTCCTCGATTCTGCTGCGGCGGCGGCTCGTTTCCGTTTCTCGCCGATATTGCTGTTCGATGGTTCACCACTTGCCTTTGCAGTCTGTGACCCAATGCCACGTTTATTGCCACTTCTATCATGTGCCATCTCCCCCCTTCCCGCCCAACTCGAGTCCAGCGTGGATGATGCGTCATTGATTCTCCCATCTTGCGTCGCATTTCCATCGTCAGTCCAGCTCGAATCCAGCGCGGCGATGGCGCCCTTCATGACGCGCTCGTCCGTTGCAGTTTCCCATCCCTCCCAGAACCAGACCACCCTGCCCTTCCTCGATCGGCTCGTCAGCTGAACGTCGAGGCAGTGATGGTGGTGGTGGTACAACGTCAGCAGATTCGTCGGACTGATAGTTATCGTGATCTTGGACGACGACGGCTTCTTGTAAGCGCGGATCCGCTCGAGCTCGTCGTCCACCTGCTTCTGCCGATACCGGCCCTTCGATTTGGAGTAGGACGTGGAGATGGTGGCGAACGCGTCGCCCCTTGCCGCCGCGATGTTCTTGGGGTGGCGATACCGCGACATGAAGCGCGTTGTGTCTATCGGCGGCCGCGACATGCTTTCTCCCGTCTTTCCGCCCTTGTGTGGCCAAGAAGCTTGGATAGGGGGGGCTCAGTCAGGGCTTCGACAACTAACAACATAAGCGACATCATAGTGGAGAGACTGGGGAACGAATGGGGACTACGAACTAGAGAGGGACCATATCTATCTACTCTATCTCTTCTTCTACATCATCTGTATCGTACCCTTGAATCAACCTTGAAGGGATGGAAAATTGAGATCGAGGAGAGGAGAAGTCTTTATGTCATGAAGATGCAGGTATCTTTGCATCTAATATGAATTCCTACGTGAACATATTCATATACGATAAAAGATCTGAAAACGACACGCGTCACCCTACACCCTACATACCCTCACCGCCCACACGTTCGGATTTTCGTCATTCCACTTCAACAAAGCTCGCTCGCTCGTGGCCAAACGCAAAAGTAAAACTGCCACTTCGCCATGCCAGGCAGAAGATGCAAAATGGACGAGCTGCGCCTCGTCCTCCTCGGCTTCGGGTCCGCCAATCGGACCCTGGCCCGCATGCTCCTGGAGAAGTCCGAACCGCCGTGTCGTTCTCGTTCCCCCCAGCGCCGTCGTCGTCGTCGCCTGCGCGTCCCCGTCGGCGCGGGCGGCGGGGACGAGACGAGGACCGTGCCGTGGCGGGTCGTCGCTATCGTCACCCGGCGCCACGGCCGAGTCGTCGTCGGGCCGGAGCTGTCGCACGAGGTGGACCTCGAGCGGGCGCTGGAACTCGTGGAGTCGGGAAATGCCCTGGATGGCACCGCGCTCGTCCCGATCGACGGGGCTGCGACCGACCGTTCCGGGCGGCCCGGTTCATTTTCGGACGCGCTAACTTCCCCTGACGACACGATCGACCTGCTGGGTCGACTGGGGAGGTCCGAGACGGCGAACGTCGTCGCCGAGGCCATACCCAGCGATCTTAAAGGCGACGGGGAGCCCGCCGTCTCGTTCCTCGAGGCGGCTCTGAAGGCGAAGCTGCACGTGGCGTCCGCCAACAAGAGCCCTCTCGCGCATCGCGGCCGGGGCGGAGAGACCTACTGGAAGTTGCGGCGTTTGGCCCGCGAGAACGGAGCGGAGTACCTGCACGAGTCGGCGGTCATGGACGGCGTCCCGTTGTTCTCGCTTTGGAAGCACGCGCTTCCCCGCGCGAAATTGCTGTCTGTGCGAGGGTGCCTCAACTCGACGACCACCGTGATACTGACCCGAATGGAAGGCGATCCGAGCGAAGGTCGAAGCGTCGGAGAGTCCTTCCGAGAGGCTCTGGACGCTGCGCAAAAGATGGGGATCGTGGAAGCGGACGAAAGCCTGGACGTGGACGGCTACGACGCCGCGGTGAAGCTGCGAGCGCTGCTCGTCGCATTCGCGAGCTCGCCAGATTCGTCGGACGAAGCGTACGTGCCCACCATGGACGAGATCCCTCGAGATTCGATACGGAACGTCAGCGGAGAGGACGTTCGACGCGCCTACGCGGACGGACGGAAGAAGTACCGATTGGTCGCGTCGGCCGATCTGGTCGAGGGCTCGGACGATCCTTCGAACGACGGCCGTGCGACGAGGCGAACGTGGAAGGCGTCCGTCCGGCTGCGGCTTCTCCCCCCGTCGGATCCGTTGTACAACCTCTCCGGCGCGGACGCCTCGGTCACGCTGGGCACCGACGTCCTCGGGCCCGTGACGGTCGTGTCCACCGATCCGACGCTGAGGGACACCGCTTACGGATTGTTTTCCGACATCTTGCGCATCGCGAGCTTGTCACGTGCCGTGGAATGATCCGCAGGCACAACCGAGTCGCGCTAAAGCGGGCGTCGGCCTCATAGGGAAAGGTATTGTACAAATAATGCATGGGCAGCGAAACGATGATGCATCTACTTTTGTCAAACTCGAAAACGCTCTCTTTCATTGAAAATTACATCGGCCCTCGTCCTTCCTGCCTAGCCCCCTATCAACTTTGGATTGTGTACATATTATGATTACGAATTGTTTATGGGTGCATAAACTCGTTCTGATTGCCCCCGAAGGGTCCCCGATGCTAAATACAATCAAAATGTGTTCCAATTGATTGCCCAGAACCATTCATTTCATTGGTTTGGGTCAGTGGTGTCGGTGTTAGGAGCTGCAAGGACGATGCCTTGGAAGGGTCAATTTTGGCCAATTTTATTTATATACAAAATTCGATGATTTGTATTCGACCCTCTCCAAGAAAGAGCTCTGTAGTACAGTCACAACACAGTAATTAGTCACTTAAAGAAACCACACTAGTGAGAGTGGGCTGTGATCGTGACCACACTCTAGTGGGGAGTGGATGTCACAAAAACGAGGCGAAGTGATAAGACATCCACGAGACAAAGTCGAGTGGCTGTCTGATCACTCCACCGAGTTTTCGTGACATCCACTCCGCACGAGTGTGGGTCACGATTGCAAGCCCACGAGCACGCGTGTAGTTTCGACTGTGACGGACACAGTGGATGTCGCAAAATCTCTCTATCTGGTCTAAAACTGCTTGACATCGACAACAAAACGAACGAAATCGGGCGATTTTGCGAGGACTGTTTTGGACCCTTCAGTCGTGGTTCGCGCCTGACGCCAGCGATGTCACACACGCTAATTTTTTGTGACCTCACTAGTGAGCGTGGAAAAAAATTGTTGTGTCCTCACTAGTGAGTGTCACAAACGTGGGACTTGATGTGGCCACTATCGTGAGTTTGGTTGTGTCAAGCAGTTTGTGACCAGATTGAGACTTTTTGACATCCACTAGCCTATTTTGCTGTGGTTTGTCCTGCAACTGCAAACTTATTTTGCCTCCCTCATCGTCCCTTGCACGTAGTGTAGCCACGCAAGTTTGAGCTTGGAGTTACCACGGACGATCATGACCACCCCCTCTGCATATCTGATATGCCGGTATGCATGACGCGCATGCCCCTCCTTTCTTGTCGAGGTTCCTCAGAGGTAAGATGGACATGTCATTGTTGCTTGCAGTGGCTGTAGCCCGCAGCTGCCAGGGTACACAGGACTTCCGTGAAGTCTCTTCCAACCTCTCCGAATCACCCTGCTACCAGCGGGATAACCTGCCTCATTTAGAAGCTTTGTTGTGCCACTTCGAAGGGGAAAATCTCTGCACCATCATCCCCTACAACATTCCTTGCGTACTCCTGGCCCAGCTTCCTGACCTTGCGCAGGTACCTATCCCTAACCCCAACCCCGCATTGAGCCTTCATCCTCCGTCAACTCTTTCGAGTGCAGACCAGCTTTGTCATTGCTGAAAACGGTCTCCTGTTCCTGTCTCCCCTTTCCTCCCAGAACGTACCCCATCATCCTGCTGGCCTATTTAGAAATATCCCTCTGAAATATAGAAATTACTGATAATGGTCATTTATGAACAGATTCGATCTCACAGCATGAGGGGGTTCTGAGGAGTTCATTTTTGCTTACACCGCATCCTAAATGTAATTTTGAAGCGATTTTTCGTGTGGAGAAGTGGAGAAGTGGAGAAGTTGGCGTCAGCCCAGCAGAAGTACCGACGCCGTTCTCGTCCAACTCTTCCATTCCATGCGATGAGGAGACAAAGGAAAGTTGGAAGGAAGAGAAGATGGTGAGTGTTCAATAACGGAAGAGGCAACGGGTCGTCAAAGCAATAGAAGGCGAGAGAGGGGGAACAAAAAAAACTCACCATATCCGTCCGTCGTTTGCTCCCCTCCCCTGTGTCCCCGGCCGGCGGTGCGACGCTCACTCGTGTCCCCTTCACCGGCTGCCGTTCGTCCGACCTCGCCCGTCTCCTTCTTGCTGACCTGCATCGCAGTAGTAAGAGGGGCGGGGGGGCAACGGGTCATAAGGGCAATCGAAGGCGGGAGAATGCACACAAAAAACTTACGATACTCGTCGCCCGCTCCCGAACGATGGTGCGACGCTCGCTCGTCCCACCGCCCCTTCTCGCCCACTCGTTTCCTCCCCCCCGTCCCCACCCCCGCTCTTCCCACCTCCCCCTATCCCAGTCGGTCGTCCGACGCGCGCTCTTCACGCCGGACGAGCGAGGCGACGAAGTAGATGCGACGATGCGAAGAACGCGACGACGGAGACGGAGAGGTCTTCGCTCACGGCGGTTCGCCGGCGGGAGCGTGGAGCGGGGGTTGCAGAGGAGGCGCGCGAGGGCTGGGGTGAGCGGGCCGCGGAGGCGACCGAGAGGAAGGGAACCTGGAGAGGGGGCCGTAGTTCTGGTCGATCTGGGCGGATGGGAGGGCGGGCGAGGGGCGACAGGCTGAAAAATAATAATGATGGATATCATGGACCCAATGAAGTTGCCATTACGTCGTAGAAGTGTATTCTATCATCTACACTCTAGGAGTACTTTGTAAGATAATGTCAGCTCACGTTACACTGGGCTAACTCCTCAGTCATGGCCCAACATATTACCATCCGCTGTTGCCCAATCAAAATCAACCCGCTCACTCTACATTCAAATCATAATGAAATGCACTGACGTAATAGGGGATGAGGTGACCATCCAGCAACTAGTGCTGTCTCATCAAAGGAGAACTGTTGTATTTTCTAGAGGGGATAACTAAAAGATAGCTGGAAGTCACTGCGTCAAGAAAGGACAGATGTTTCAGTCTTAACATAATGCTAATCATCCAGACCAAAACATTGACTCTTGCCAGCACGCATCCTTTTCAATAGCATGTGCAAAACAGTCCGGCGGGCCAATTCAAATCCTCCTCAGCTCCGCATCGTAATTCCGGCGCTTCACTGGGCAAGATAATACCATCTTTGCCTCTGCCAGCCTTAGGAACCGATCACGAGCACTGGGATGCTGGAGTTAAGCGGTGCTAATTAGTGACAATTAAAAGGTCAGCTGCAAAAATAAGAGCACAGACAACAGTTCACTCACATCATTCCTGTCAGGATGACAAGAAAGGGTAGCTCGGCGATAGGCGCACTCTATCTCCCTTACGTCGGCATTGAGAGACACACCGAGCACACTGTAATGTGTGTCGTCTCCATTTGCTATCGGAAAATCACTCATATCATCAGAAGCATCAAAGAATTCCTCATCCTCCACAGAATCGTTGCCATCATCACTCGGAAGATGAGGTGGGTCCTTTTTGGAGCTAGCCTCGGCACGTTTGTTTTTCTCAACCTCCTCGATCTCTGCCATTCTTTTGCACTTCTGAGCAAGAAACGAAGTCTTGGTCGCTACAGAAGGAGGAGTGACAGACGCAACACCATTCCACTTCTCAAGATACACGAGTGCATCCTGCCTCCGATCTTGCAAAGCGCACTGCTTGTAGTCTACTGTTTCATAGTGGGATCTTTCTGCTTCCTCCACAAGATTTCTGCGCTCTTTGCAAAATTCAGCATAGGCATTCGATCTTTTGGAATCGAGGTAGGAATAAAACCTTGATTGAAGACGCAT
The DNA here is from genome assembly GCA_036939895.1 of Thalassiosira exigua. Lineage (NCBI taxonomy): Eukaryota > Bacillariophyta > Thalassiosirophyceae > Thalassiosirales > Thalassiosiraceae > Thalassiosira > Thalassiosira exigua. The sequence goes on from JALLPA010000887.1 coordinate 13,863, forward strand.
TTTCTCGACATCAGAAGTCACCAAACCCAAATTCTCTTCCAGAGAGTTTGCATGCAAAACCATGCTGACAAGCAAAGTGAAATGAACCAAAGTCAGACTTCGACCCAAACACAGCAACAGCGCACCTTGCATTCTCCAGAAGCTTACCTATACGACCCCCTTGCTCCTTGGCGAGCAGTTCGTCCTTTGATCTGGGTCTCCTCGGCTATCTCACTTGAAAAGAATGCCTGGATCACATGCACGCCACCTCCATCTAGCATGGAGCTATCAAAGACCAAAAAATCGGTTCCGCGTCCGTAATCACGAATCATGAGGGTGATGGCGCCAGATCTTGTACACTGCAAGAATGCTCCCTCTTTGTCCCTGGGTGCGATCTCTTCTGTGAGAATGCGAGTAATGGGCTTGATGTCTGACATCGGGTCTGACTCGTAAAAATCCTCCAATTCCTCTCTACTCTCAAAAAAGGCCATGACGGCTCGGAGTGGAGATCCCTCTTTATCTGGCTTTCGGCGGGCATTTATTTCATTGCGCAGCTCCAAGTGAAAGTTGGCATCGTCGTCCGCGATGATCACGTCTACGATGATAGAGAGACTAATGTTTAACATAATGCATGACAAAACAATCGAAATTGTACATGGAAATGTCAGGGACTCACCTTTAGGGCAATCTCCAGCAAACTTCAGCTTGTTCTTGCCGTAAACGGATGGGATGTAGGTCATCTTGTTGATTCCATACTGATGGCTTAGTATATCCTTTTCATCCTGCCCAAGGCTTGCCAAGGTACCTGTCACCCCGAGAATTCCATCAAATGCTGTGGGTATCTCCGCGTAGGAAGACCGCCCACATTTCAAGAAGATACAAAGCCTCCGCTTCATAGCCTCTTTGGTGACATTGCCATTTTCGTGCTCTTTGATGCCCGCAAATGTTGTCAAGTATCTGTAGACGCTGTGTCGATCGAGTCCATCAAACTCCTTGTAGCAAATGGCCCCATCGTGAACAATATAGTTGTGCGAATCGACATTGATAGCATCTCTCAACATGTTCGCAATATGTTTTGAGATGATCGGCTGGATATCTTCTGGGAAAAGATCAAGGCATGCATGCGCAGTAGGAGACGTCAAGAGAGAAGTCTCATTAAGAGAACCGCGATTTGTCCAAATATATTTGAGAAGATTCTCAATGGACTGGTCAAACAATGATCCAGCTGATCTATAGGTGCCACCATAAAAGTCTTTCTGGAAGAACATATCCACCTCGTCGATGAGAAGAACTCTGGCTCTCCCTTTGGAGTTACCAGAATCATCACACTTGCTCTTTTCGCCCCAACAAATATCCTCAGACAATGACCGAGTGTCACCTCCTGCATTGTACATCTCCCCACAGGCATCTTTCAAAGTGCTATACTTAATTGAGCGAAGAACACCAAACTCTTCAAACATGCTCTCAAACGAATCGAAATCTCTTGAACTCAGATAAGAGCTGTAGCAAACACATACAACGTCGCAGTCTAGCATGGCCAGAATGATGGCCGTCACGCCCAGCGCTATCGATTTACCCTCCCCAGTCAAGACCTCGATGAAGTGGTTCTCTATAATTCGATACTGGGCATGCTCAAAGTTCAGGAGAAGCCAAATCGAAACCACTTGAGCAGCATGGGGTTTCATAAGATACTCAATTGCAGCATCACAAGTGTCTTCGTTGGACATGGTGTCAGAAACAAACGAGTTCATGCTCCTCAAAGACCAATGAGCAAAGATGAAGGACGTGAGGCTCGTCAGCTGGGAACGATAATCGATACTGTAATCCAAAGCGATGGTTTTGGCCTCATCAACCAGCTCACGGAAGAACAACTTCATTTTCTCATCACTCTTGGACGCAACAAGACCTTTCTCAATTAGACCTTTGTACTGCTTTTGAAAGGTGCTGTACATAAGCAAGAGAGCATCCCTTGCCTCAGCTGAGAGTTCTATTGAGTCAACCACATACTCAATGCCCTGACGAGCAGTTGCTGAGTTGAAAACCGCATTCATGGCGCCCTCGAAGCATTTGTGCTCGGAGAGAATCTGGAGGGCGACTGTCTCGTCATCACCCTGGACATTCTTTAGCTCCAATTCCAACCGAAGAATGAAGTGGCCACCATTGGGCGCGATCTTTGACATTTTCAACAGAAGTTCGTCAACAGATTTGTTGATGTCTGGTCGCCAGCAAGCAATGTTGATGCTTGCTTTCTTCAAGAGAATCAAAATCGGAGTAATATTTGACATTTCTGTTGGCGGCTCAATGCTCCGCAGAAGCAGCAACATCTTGCGGTCAATATCATCTCTGAATCTTCGGGCAGTCCCAGCAATTTGTGGCTCCTCGGTGAAACATCCTTCTATGGATCGAAAGTTGCTTCGCGTGATGTAGATTTTTTGGAAGTCAGTCTCGATATTGGGAAAGGCAGCCATCAATTTCTCGAGGTACCTAGGTATGCAAAGACGAACCACAGAAATGAGGATAGGTGAAATGGGAGAGGGAATATTAATCGGCCAGGATTATCACCACCTACCTGTAAATGCATTCTATTTGCTTTTCTACATGCTCCAATGGGGCGTGATCAGCCACACTTGGAAGATGGCCTCGAAGATCCTGAATGCCCTCGAAGAAAGACAAGCTACTGACCACCTCGCGATAGAGTTCATTGTGGTCGTGCTCGTTTATCGAATTCGTTCTAGCATCGTCCAAGAAGCTCAATCTGGAAAAGGCACGCTGACGGCGTTGAATTTCTGAAAGGAGATACTGACAATTAGACGTGTAGTCTTTGATGGCAAGAAGTTCGTCGCGGAGCCGGCGTTGGGAATAGTTCTTGGGATCTATTCTCTTAGCTGTCTCTTTGACTTCTTGCCATGTTTGTTCGTACTTTCTCATATCATTCAAGACGGAGTTGAGGGTAATAAAGTCCCGTGCTGTTAGGAACTTATCCAAAGAGGATGATCCAACATACTGAGACAGTCGGATCTGAGCGCCTCTGTACATTTGGAAAAGCCTATTTGGCGTCGTTGTATTCTTCTCAAGTGTCCAGGAAATGAGAGCGGTATTCTCCACAGTGATCACCTTCACCAAAAATAGGACCGAAGAGGGTGATGGGATGTCTTGGCATGAGCGCTTCAGTTGGCGTTGGAGCCCTCGCCCAATCTTATCTCTGGTTGTCTTCAGCGTAAGAACAAAATCCGATTCTTTTGAAGAAGATTCATTGCTGTTTGCCCAGCCAATGACGGAGAAGAGTCTTTTGACCATGCCGGGCTTTTTCACTTCAGGGGCTCTGGTAAAAACAACCTTCCACTCATCATATGCGGCGGCAAGTTCTGGCAAGATAGATGCCGCGTCTTGAGTATCGACCACGTGCAAGAAATGTTTGGCTCGCTCCAAAATCGATTGCTGCTTTGCAGACAGACTCTCCATGTGATCATGAAGCGACTTTCCGAGAACCGCGACCCGCTTGCCTTCTTTGTCACAGTTGCAGAAGGAACATATTGAATCCGCCTTGGCTAAGTGCTGTTCAATTTGTCGTAGCTTCGCTTCATTGTCTTCTACCTTTGCGATATTGAATTCTGCTTCGACTGTGACCACCAGGAGTAGAACAAAAGAAGCGATGGAAGCTTCCAGCTCCTTAAGTTTCTGCGCTGAAGGCTCTGCCTTCATTTGCACCAGAAGCGATGAAAAGGCTGGCTGACTCACAAGAAAGCTCAGGACTCGCCGGACATCAGCTATCGCGTGGCAGTCCAAGGTCACCATTGTTTTGACGTCTCTGTCAGATAAAGAAAGCTGTTCTGTCGCAGCAGAAATCTTATTCTGAAGGTTGCGATCCATCGCAGCAATAGAGTCACGCCAAAGTTTGGAGAACCGCTCGTGGCCGTCAAGGATAACACCACGAGCTTCAAGATCACCAACGATGCAAAATAGATCAAAATCTGCCTGCACGTCATGAAGGACGCTAGTCGGCATGAATTGACCAGCATTGGCGCCTGAGGTTCCAAACCCAAATGCCTCTCTCGCAGTAAGATGCTTCTGCACCAACGCAATGATGCTATGATCTAGTGCACGGCTGCACTCCTCGAAGAGCCGAACTGGCGTAGGAACAACGTGCGTCAGATGAGTGAACGCATCAGCGATATCCTTTATACGACTCAGGTCTGTGACAGCGGCCTGCTTTTGTTGCCGCAGAGCAGTAATGAAGACATCCGCATCGTCGCGGCGAGAGAACACTCTCTCTTCGAGAGAGTTGGTAAGGGTGGCAATCGACCAAGCACAGAAATCAGAACCCGCATGCAAGTCGCCAGAATCTTGGAAGGAGCTCCACTTGCTGGAGATGGGATGGAATGCAACGAGAACCTCAACGGTTTCCCTCGCGCTTTTCAGCTCTTGCCTGAAGGCATTGTCGTGATCACGATATTCTTTGCACTTCTCGATGCTGCTCAAAAGCGATTCTTTGCAGCGCCCGAGAAAGCCCGAGACGCATTCAACCCCCTGCGTTGCAAATACGGTTGCATCTGGGAGGAAGCGGCCAAGTTCCACAAGTTGAAGTAGCTTGGTGGATACCAAAGTCGCGTCGTTGCGGTCGAGCGCCATGTGAATAGCCGTGCATGTGTTCTGAAGCTGATCCTTGAGCGTGTTCAGGGAGGCGCCAGAGACGAAGGGGGAGAATGTGGATGCTGGTTCATCATACCACTTGCCTTCTATGAGGGACGAAAGCAGCGTCGACCTGTTGTTCTCATCCAGCGGGGCAACGATGTTGGCCACGGGCTTCGTCTTGCTTCTGATGTCAAGTACGAAATCGCGAAACGACGGGTCTTCTCGCTCGGCGGCGGTGAGCTCATTGTACTTTGCCTTGAATTGCTCGTGGAGGCGGCCTGCATACTTCGCGTCGTACTTGGTGAACACGTAGGCGAACGGCTCGGGGTCTACGGCGCCATCAGGGCCCGCGCCGACCAGCTTCGATATGGTGCGTAGGTCTTGGGACATCGCCCCGAATCGATCGCCGATGCCCTTCTCGCTCAGAACCAGCACCGGCTTGACTTTATTGGCGCCCTGGATTGCTTTGATCATACCGAACCCGTTCGCAATATCGGTCTCTATGCCGTCCGTATCGTTGAAGCCAGGAGTGTCGCATATTGCGAGTGTCTTGCCGCACTCGGTGGTGATGTCGATCGAGTGGACGGACCGGGTGACAGAGCGAGTGCTGGTTGACGTCTTAGCATTTCGTAGCTTTGGGTGGACCACATTCACGAGTTCTAGGTGGTCGAACCCGTTGACGATGCATTCCTTAAAGGTGGATCCAGCCTAGGAGCAAAAATGCCAAGCCAAAGATTAGACAGTAGAAGCAGGCGTGTAGGAGCGCAGGAGGAAGTGAGCATGATGAACAATACATACAACCTAACACTTACAAGGTAATGAATAGTGCTCGTTTTGCCACATCTTCATTGATGAGGGTGTGATGAGACAGAAATTAGATGAGTACAATAATACGACGCAGATCCATCCACTCGAATAGAATGAAGAAAGACACTCACCCCGTTTGTCCAATGAGAAGCAAGATATCTTTTCCCTGCATCGTATCACCGGCGTCCTTGCCATCTCGAAGCTGCCGCAGGAGCAGGTCAAGGTCGACTGGGCGGACCGCCTTGAGGAAATCCGCCGTTTTCCCAAGGAGTGCCTCGAAGCCGTCTCGGTCGATCGCGTCCCTGTCCCCGGCAAACGACCTGCACTGCCCGGAGATCTCCCGCGCCAGCTCCAATGCGTCCAGCGGCACGACGCCCTCCTCCTCCAAGAGGACGAGCATCCGGGCCGCGCGCTCGGACAGCTCGCGGAGAAAGGCCTCCAAATCAATCCGCTTGCCGTCGCCCTCGTCGCATCCCCCTGCACCGTGGTCTTCGTCTTCAGAATCCTCGAAGAGCCTCGCCCCGTCCTGCATGAACCGGTGCAGATCCGCGAGGACCGTATCCGCGCACTCGTAGCCACCGACTTCTACTCCCTCTTCGCCCGGAGCCGGCGTCGTGGTGATCGCGGGGATCAGGGCCGTCGCGCCGCCGCCGCCGCCGTCGCCGCCGCCCACGCTCACGAGGTCGCTCCCGCCGCCTCCCTCCACGAACCGGTACCTCATGGTGACAGGGTGACTCCCAAAGTATCGCCCTCAGAAGCGTCGCGTGTTCGGAGCGTATTGCAACACGAATCAGGTCGCGTCTACCAAGATGAACATGAAATAAAGCTGTTGACGAAGCGTCTCCATCCGATGCTGGGAGCACGCTGGGAGCACGCCGGGAGCACGCCGGGAGCACGCCGGGAGCATTGCAAAGCCTGTAGCCGGGTTCGACCAAGAGTTCGACATGGAAGATCCGCTCTGATGCCTGAAAATTTTAGAGCCCGTCCCATGCGACATGCGAATGGCTCGCAGGCCAGGGGAGGGAGGAGCCCTTTTTCAACAGAAATTTCTCGTTCGGTCATGGTGGATCACGGTGGTCATTTTTCGACTGAGAATGCCCGCCCATCCAACACGGAGCTCCTTTGTCTATGCCCATCGTGTGCCTCGCATGCGCCACAATGCACCCTTTCGCACTCCCTCGTCCAACCGTAATTTTGCCCCCGCCGCCAACGCCCGCGCCGGACCGAAACCGCGGAGCCTTCGTTCCCGCATTGGTCCAATTCCCCCCGCGGCCCTTGGCGCCACCATCCTCGAGGGGATCCCCCCGCCCCTGCTCTCGACGCCCTCGCTCGGCGTCGCCGGCCGAAAAAAATGGGGCGCCCCCCGGCGACTCGGAACCTCGCTCCGTACGCCGCCGCGCCCCCACCGATCCCTCGCGGCGACGCGGGCGCGATGCCCCTGGATGCAGGGGAAATTCTTCGCCGCCGTCGAGCCCCGCGCCGCCGAGGGGGCATCGGTTGCGGCGGCGCCATCTAGATACAATCGAACGTCACGGCGGACATATCTAAGCCGAGTCTTTCGGCGGGCGCTCGACGCAAACGGCGGGCTCTTGCCCTCCTTTTTCCTTCTTTTCTTGAAGGAGCCACGTGCAAAAGAGGGCAAATAGGTTTGCCCCCTCTCTTCATCTCCCGGACCCCAGACTTGCTTCATTCTTCGACCTTCGACTCCGTCGGTCCCCGCCGTCTTCTCCGCCACCGCTGGTTGCGACGTCGATGACCTGCCTGCTGGCGCGTTCGTTCGCCGCGAGGAGGCGACGGACGCGCGGTGGGGAAAAACGATGACCATCGGTGGGACTGGGATGATATTAGATTCATCGAGTCTCTCTTCAGAGAAAAAATACGTTGCCGAGGCCGAGGGCAACGCGTTCGTTTGGTTCAAACTCGGCCTCGTTGGATCAATGCGTTGACCTTATCGACCGATCGTTCAGCCGCTTGCCGTTGCGTCGCTTCGCGAGCTAAGTCGACCCGGCAGTCTCGACGGAAGGGTACGAATTCCTCATCGGGAACACGCCGCCGCTCTGCATTCCCTAAGTCTCCTCGCTTGTCTCCAATGGAGTCAAGATCTGCGTCAAGGTGGAGAGTTTTAATCCGGGGGGGGGGGGGGGGGGGAAGGACCGGGCCGCGCGGAGCACGATCGTACTGTACGCCGAGCGAAGGGGGGAGCTCCCCACTTCCTCTGCGTGCATATGCGGGCGTCGACGATGGGAGGGGGCGGCCGCGCGATATTTTTGATAACAGCGATGACACCCCATCTATCCAACCAAGTCGCCTTCTGACGAACGTCCACGACGCCGCCTGGTCCTGACTGCCTTCCGCGCCGCCCGCACCCACGGCGTGATGATCGAGGGGGCCTCCGGCTCCACGGGCGCCTCCCTCTCCCGCGGACGCGGCGTGGGCGTGGTGATGCCCGACGATCAATCCAAACAAAACATGAAGTTTCTGAGGAGGTTGTGGTGCGGGGTGCTGGTTCTGCGCAATTGCAGCTTCGGCAACCCCGGGCACTACATGAACGTCGCGATGAGGGAGTAGGAGTGGCTCCGGGTCGAGAGGAGGTACGAACGAAAACCACGACAACTTCGTTGAAAAGGGGAATGGAACGGCGAGATCCGCCAACGGCAGCTAGCGGCGCCGTCCGCCAACGGCCGCGCGTTTTCATTTGGAGAATACATTAACAATCAACTGGCGGGCAGCAACGCATGGGAATAGCAGAGGGACGGGCAGGGGCAACTCTTGAAAGGAAAGGGAGCTCATATGGATGATTGATTCGTCCTCCAGGGCGTGGTGGAACTACAATAGGTACGCTGCTTCCTCTCCATTGTAAACTGTACGAAACAAAAAAAATCCACTTGCTCTAGAGAATAATGTAATGAATTAGTAATGCCAAATTTTCTTTAGTTGCTGCTCCCATCATCAAATGATCAAAGCTAAATGTGCTGCTGTTACTCATTTATAAAGGTTGACAATGTATGGCTTTGCATGTAACCTGATGCATGCCAATAATACTCATCAATGCAATGGCAAATAATCATAGCATAACGTCAATAATTGATAAGACTCTACTTAGCACTTGACGTTGGCCGCTCATCCATGATATTTGTGATGCTGATGTCCTTTTTTGTGAGTTAAGAAAACACGGTTCTGGAAAGAAAACATCCAGGCATAATGCATGAAGGTGCATGCCTTACTGAAAATCTTGGAATAGCATTAACAATGGATCAGTAATGCACTGGGCGTCTAATGTTATGGTTAGCATGAGTCATGGTCACATGTGCTTGCCGTTACAAGCGGTGCTCGATTTGTGGGGTTTAAGTGGTTGCAGTTTCAAAGATGTGTATCCATTCATGTCTCCTCTATGTGCGTGGTTTGGATGCCTTATTTTTAAGTCTGGACTGCAGTGCTAGTAAACTTCTAGGAAATGAGCTTGAATCATAGAAAGGAAGGTACAAAAGCATGTACAGCTTTCAAACATGGTTTGAGTTGACAAACAACTCTTCCAATATTGATCTCGGATGTAGATCTTGTGTCGCCGTAACTTGGAGTAGATTCCGACCTCTGTGAGCATAATTTTGGATGGAAGTTAACTCCCTGCTCTCCTTTTCGTTGCAGCGGATGCAGTGCCAGTTGGTGCTTAAGAAAGACACGTTTGTCTAGATGATCGTTCCTGGGCATTTAATATGATATTTTTTTGTAATTTGTAGGTGGGGCTTGGTGGTGCTGTGCGAAGTCGATGACTTATTCTTGTTTGTTGATAGCGGCTAGTGGCTTTGTTGGAGCTGAGGTGGGCAGACTAGATAGTTCATTTTTTGCTTGATTTGTCAATGTGCTTACTGAGGTATGCCCTTCTCATCGTATGCTTTTCCATTGTTTATCCACGCTAGCGCCGTGCTTTGCGCTCGTCTAGCACGCTGCACGTGAGTGAATGCAGTTCCCCCACGTACTTGTTGCTCTTATTGTTGAACACGTCATTCAATGCAACTAATATTACAAATTTATCTTTTTCATTAAAAATATTATCATCAATGTACGAGCCAATGCACAAATCTATTGTAGAAAATTCTGTAGCAAATCATTAACGTCTCATTTTATATTCTTTTGTAGGTATTGTACTGTATCGGAGTACGCGGAAGTCGGAAGTCCCTTGTTCACCAGTCATACCCGAACCGCGAACCCGGCCAATGCCAACTGGTTGAACGGGGTTTGCATTTCTTATTGCGGGTGACGGACAGACGACAGGGGGGGGGGCTTCACCACCGTGACCCACATTCACTAAGCCTTTATCTTATGAGATTGACAGAACAACCTTCCTAATAGTTTTGTGACCATTTCATTGGTGCTGGCTCACCTTCACAACGTCCATCAATTTTCTTTGCTCTGAGCTGGCAGGCGCGTAGAATCATTTTGGCTTGCACATTGCCTGGTATATCAGTGGATGAGAGGCTTGGTACTCATGTCAGATGGATTGATTTGGCCTGCAATTTTAACTGGCTTGACAAGGCATTTCTTGATGTCCTCATGAATCATAGAAAATGGGATGGTCGTGTGCTTCACTCGTAATTTGTCCAGCAGCTATATTATCTATCGCTGGTTGACTTTCCTCAAAATTTGCCGTCAGGACTTTTCATTGGTACGTGCAGGAAACACGTAACAATGCATATGAATTCATTTCTCATAACGGCTTTTGAAAATGCGTGAGCATTGGTGCTGGTTCAGTGCGTGGATGTGCACGATTATTTGTCCATGCACCAATCAAACAGTCCTAGGAGCACAGTGAGCGCTCACGGTATTGATTTTTGTGTCTTGGTGATCTCTAGCATGGTCTGATTTGATGTATTTGTGCAGTAGGTTGAAAATCAACTGCTCGTAGATTTGACCTTGCTCTGGCTCCCAACTGATTTGTTGGTAGAGCTTGAAGCTTTGAGAAAGGTACATACTTGGTAAGTATAGATAGATGGCAAAGTACCAGATGATACACTTGGGGTCTAGCAATGATGATGGTGAATTTGGAGCTACGTTGATCTGCAAGAATCTTGAGTGTAGCTCAGTCATGCCAGACTGTATCAGCATTCAGACTGAGCCAAAGTCCTGAATCAAGTAACCACTAGAGAAAACTATAAACTTTCTCTCAGGGAGGGAGGGTGGGTGAGAGAAAAAGGAGTCTACCGGTCCGTGCAGCCGTAAGCCTCGCCAGGCAGGCGAACTACATGTGTCAGCTTGTCCCTGGTCAAAGCGCTCGTTTCTAGGGAAGTGTGAGCGCTTAGCTGGGCAATCCGGCGTCACTTCTACTTCGGCGGGCGGGGGCAGCACAATCCGCGAGAGGCACTTTTCACAGAGGCCGAAAATCGTCATTTATAGCGAATATCTAGCGAATTTTAGCTATAATTTATCCC
>JALLPA010000888.1:0-12630 GCA_036939895.1 Thalassiosira exigua
CATTACGCGTAAAGTACCGCTAAATTTTACCTAGCGAAAATCGCTGGGTTTTTTACCGCCTCGTGAAGGAAGTAAGGTAGGTACGATAGGCCTACCACACTCTGCTCCCACAGAGTCACGTGACTGTTCACAGGGCGGAGGGCCGCCGAGAGTCATGCCACGTGGAGCCTCTGTAGGAGAGTGGGCCTACCATCGTTAGTCGTGGATAGGCGGTAGGTAGGTACTTATGGTAATCACCACTAGCAGCCGGTCATCTATCACCCTCTGATCCAGTCACTTACTCCTAGAAGGTTTGTCCCGAATGACCATATTAGTCATGGAAACTTCAAGCGGACGACGTATTCGCTAAATCGTTTATGAAATCGTGTGTATGAAACCTTTCGAGCGATAACCTGGTCATTTTCATTGAGACTCTGTAAAAGTGATTGGCCCATTTATTTGTCAAAGGGCAATATTATGAGGTTAGCGTGTGCGTGATCGGTAAGCAATCGGACAAAAGGGCTAGCTGCGTATGGTATGTAAGTCTCGTGGGCCCGACTGCGGCGCGGGAGCAAGAGTGCCGCGCTATCACCCACAGACATAAAGGAGGGGAGCGGTCGTGTCTCGATCCCGTGCCGCCCTTCTTGGTCCATAGCATGCTTCGACCGTATCGTGTCCGGCTTCCGGGTCGACACTGAGGCAGGCGACCGACTGTCCACAACGATATCGAATGTTTCAGAACGAACGCCTCTCTCATCTCTCACTCTCGATTCATCGCTCGTATCACGGCGGTATCTTCTCCAAAGAGCACATCCGGTCATAAAATCGATTTCCAATCCACTCTAATAGGTACCAAGCAGCAGCCTGTACCATATCAGCTTGCGGAGAAATCAACGAACATATCGTAGCTATCCACCATTGGAACCATGAAGATCGCTCCGGTCGCACTCGCCCTCGTAACCGCCCTCCCGCCGTTCACCTCCTTGGTGACAGCCCAGTGCGTCGTAGGAGGCTTCACCCTCGAAATCGACGGCAGCTGCACCCCCGACGCCGTCGTGGCCGCCTACACGGACCAACTCTTCGACGCCACCGGCCAGGCCACCATGCCTTGCGACCACGACGCCACGGCCGACATCTCGGCCAAGCTCGCCGTCGCCGGCTTGGACCTCGAGGGCCTCTGCAAGAAAGTGTACGACGACCAGAACCTGGTCCCGTTCTACGAGGCCTTCAAGCGCGGGACCGACTTGCACTTCGAGCAGGAATTCTACAACGGCCACACCGACCTGCAGGAGGAGGTCGAGACCATCTACGAGAACGAGGACGAGCGGCCCACGTCCATCCTCAAGGAGGACGGCGAGCTGATCCGCGCCTTCCACGATGGGACCGCGCAAGGGAAGCGCGTGGCTTGGCCGGGAGTGCTTCCCAACTTCAAATCTAGCGCCACCGACTCGGACGGAAACCCCACCTGCACGACCGGCGCCGCCATGTGCTGCTGGGCCAAGGATCGACAGGCAAACGATGGAAACGGGAACTGCGCTTCAAACACCTACGACGAGAACTGTGTCGACAAGGACCCCGCGGACAACACCAACCTCTGCTACGTGGACACGAGCCGAGGAAACCAGTCCACCGGCATCGAGGGAGATGACATGATCGTCTTCCCGGGGGACAACGGCCAGGGCGAGGGGGACATTCATTGCCACGGCCTTGCATGGGGGAACGATCCCACGGATCACACGGCGAGGTACAAGGCCAACAACCTCTTCTATGTCAGCGCGTACGATCATCTCTACGTCAGGGGATACGTCAAGAACATTCCCGGTGCGCCCATGTGTGGCTGGTGAGTCTGACTTGCACTGGGTTGCAGCTGATGAGCTGGCCAAGCTGCAGATATGGCGTCGTTGTCTTTTTCCTCATATATGATGCATCTAATGCCTCTTTAATGTTGTCTTTGCAAACAAATCACAGCGTGGAGCAGATGCCCACCGTCAGCCGCTCCGACTGCACCCAGGTGGACCTGACCGAAAAGATCGAGATCAAGGTTGACAGCGACGGCACCGTCTCCACGAGGTTCACCGAAGTCCACGTGGACTTCAACGCCTGCCGCGGCATCAACAACCGCAACAACGACCTCTGGGCCTACATGGCCCGTCTCTACTATGAGGGCAAGCTCGATCCCGCCCAGTTCGGCGAGGGCGGCCGGATCATCACCGACAACGGCTGTACGTCGGCGACCAAGTACGAGCTGGACAAGCGGGGCCTCACCCCCGGCCACGACCACGACACCGACCTCTACACCAACGTCGCCGGGCGAGAGGGCATGAAGCTCAACGATGGCTACGGCCACCGCGCGTTCAACTTGAGCCTGCGCGGCGGAGAACAGCCCAGCGCCGAAAACCCGCACTACGGCATCATCTACCGCATCTGCGGGGAGTGCGATCCCAGCCACATGAAGATCTTCTACCGTCGCATAACTCCGGTCCCCGAGGACTTCAGCCTGATCGACAACATCAAGTACCAGACGAATGATGGAAATGGCAACAACAGATACCTCGAGGACTTCAAGCTCTACTCCACCCTCGACGACGCCCTCGAGGACCGCAATCCCTGGAAGTGCCCCGATAAGAACGACAATGGAGTCGAGGATTCCGCTGACTTTGACTACGACGACACCTTTTACGGCGAGTGCTCCCCCGACGGCACCAGGGTCAGGAACCAGAAGTCCCGCTTCCAGAAAGCCTACGACAAGAACGACGTGGCGTTTTACGTCCACAAGCCCGAGGACGAAGGCCTCCAGGTGGTCCCCACCACGGCCATCAAGGGACGCGACTACGCCGGCGGCACCGCCCTCAAGGACCCGGACACCGGCACCATCTACATGATGGGAACGGGGCGCGACATTTGGAGATATGACGACGACTTCAACTACTTGCCGGACCCCGCGGAGGGAGATCACACCGTCATCGTACACGCTGGGAGCCTCTCCACCATCGATTCCCACGAGTGGTCCAAGTCCGGGATCATGTTCCGCAAGTCCCTCGAAACGAACTCCGCGCACTACTCGCTCTTCCTCACCGGAAGCAGCGGCATTTGCTACCAGGCCAGAGAGTACGACGGGGCTTACCCCAGAGGATACGGCTGCGTCAACGCGGGCGCGACGGAGGCGTGGCTCAAGGTAGAGAAGCGCATGGACACCTACAGCTCCTTCGTCGGGACCCAGGAAGAGGCGAACGGTCCCATCGTGTGGGAGATGGTCCACAGTAGGGTGCTCCCGCAGATCGGAGAGTCTTACAACGTCGGCCTCGCTGTCTCCTCTGTCGACTACTATCCGCTGGAGACCGTCTTCACGGGCTACGAGGCGGAGCAGTACTACTTCCCAAGCGCGGCGCCCAGCGTGAGCAGCATGCCCTCGGTCTACAAGCCACCTCTCTCATACCTTGGGTCCAATCCCAACACCAATACGGATCCCACATTGGGAACCGTAGGACAGAAATTGGACATGTGCGAGGGCGATTGCGACGACGACGACGACTGCGGGGTACGTAAATGGAAGGAGACTTTTCGAGCTGTCCGTAAACGCCATTGATTTTCTCAACAACTTGCCACCTCTTCCCACAGGAGGGTCTTCGATGCTACCAAAGGTCGGGCACCCAACACATCCCCGGGTGCTCCAAGCTCACCAGTGGAAGTTTCGGCGGCAACGATTTTTGCAGCTCCCGCCCCGATGAAACTTTCTTCTGGTATGCGGGCAACAACGGATCTCATGGAAAATTGGGCATGTGCGAGGGCGATTGCGACAACAACGGCGAGTGCGAAGAAGGGCTGATTTGTCAGGAGCGCAATGGGGATGAAGAAGTTCCCGGATGCTGGGGCGAGCCCGAACCTAGGATTGATTACTGCCGCCTCCCATAGATTCAACAAATCCGGCAGTCAGCGCAGTGTGTGAGCCTAAGCAGGACGACAATGGGGAAGGGGATCGATGTGTTCCGAGCCTTCTTGACTGACACGGCACATTAGTGTATGCAATAATAAGAGAGATCATTTGTACCACCACTGTCATCTTTTTTACCTCCCGCCTTACATAGAAATTATCCGCCATGGGATGAACTCAATATTTTGACGAGTTTGTCGATGAATGCGATGGGGGAATCAACCACTGCGGTCACGACGATGCCCGCTCTCTTGTAATGGAATGGTATAGTAACATGGTAATGAATGATCTCTTGTAATGGAATGGTAACTCCCAGAGCTTGAAAAGAGAGTGATTTAGCAAGAAGCTCCACAACTGCTCGCGGGACACGCACTAAGCTTGTGCTTCCTTCTCACCAAGCATAAACCGTGATCATAACCTGCTTTCCCGTGTCATTTCTCAGGTTGCACACTGACTCCGTAGGCTTGATGCATATGGAAAAGACCTCAATATTGGCGCCAAATTCGTCGGAACCGGAACGGACTCGCCCATCACAAATCCAGCCAGTTGTCGGCTATGTGCTTGATGTCCTCTCGATGAAGCTGCTCGTCGACCTTGAAGAAGAACTCCTTCCGAATGCGAGCGGCGATCGAATAGGAAAGAAACGCAAGTGCGAGGACGGAATAGAACGCCTTTCCCCGACACACACGATGGGCCAAGGCGCTCGCAGCCCAGGCCGATCGAGAAAGCAACTGCCGGACGGCCGCGGGGACGGGCGCTCCAGAGACGAAAAGATTCGTCGGTGCGGACGGCGCCGGCGGAGGTCCTCGGAGCAGCAGCTTCACGAACGCCACGGCCAACCCCACGAGCTTGGAAGCCCGCATCGTCCCCTCGCATCTTCGCACCACGTCCATGGAATCCGGGCAGATTTTGGTGTGCTGCTCGTACCGATCCAGGACGTCCTCCCGTCGCGGCCAGGCCTCGAACAGCTTCCCCTCGCGCCCGCACCGGGCGTACCACGACAGCGCCCCCTCCCTCCGGTGGGGCGCGCGGGCGAGCGTGGCGTCGAAGAACCGCCCGATCCGGACGGGGAGGGGCTCCGTGGGGGAGCGGTAGACGTACGTGGACTTGCGGACGTCGTTCGACCCGCCCGCGACCGACCCTCCCGCCTCCTCCCCGTCCGCCGCGCGCAGGTAGCCCTCCGCCTCCCGCGCCAGGACCGCCCGATTCTGACCGCACAGCAAGAAGGTGTCCTGGTCGAGGAAGTTGTTCAGGTTCACGTGGACCATCCATCGGGGAATCGAAACCGGCGCCTTCGCTATGGCCGCGGCCATGAAGCGGGACCGGCCGGTCCCCGTCGGTCGTATCCAAAACCCGGTGAGGAACGGCGAGGGGGAGGCGGGATCGTCCCGCCGGCCCTGATAGATGAGGGAGGGAGCGACGAACGTGGAGGTCGCGACCCGCGGGGGCGGCTCGTCCTCGCTCCGCGTCGCCGCGGGCGGAGGACTGCCGCTCCGGACGTTTCGGTTGTATTCGGCGAGCTTCGACACGGCGTTCACGGCACTCGAGACGTTCCACGTGCCTCCCTCGAATCTTTCCGTGACGTTGACTGGGTTGTCCACTCCGTCCGCAGTGTACAGGCTGGACGAGCGGCGAGCGAAGACAAAGCGCGTGAGACACAAACCGCTCAGCGAGTTCCACCGCGCGATTAGTTTGCACGCCAGTTCACCCGGCCAAGAAAGGATCGAATCCACCAACGGCCATGTTTTGGACGTGAAGTCATTTGGGGGATAGCAAGGACAAGCCGCCCACGATCCCACGAGGCGTCTGCGGTCTCGGCGAGCCCCGACGTCCAACCCTCCTCCGCTCGTGACGCGAGGAGCCCCCTCGCACGCGATCGAATCTCTCGCCTCGCGCGTAGCATACACTCACTCGAACCCCTTCCCGGTCGCCGAACTCGAGTGGGCGAAGTACCCGTGGTCCGGATCCAATACGTTCTCGATCAACACCGTCCAATCGATGGGAAAGTCCCGCACGGCCGGGGTCATCCGATATCCCGGCAGGTCCAACTCGGGTATGCGCGGCGGAGGGAGGAGCGTCCCCAACTCCAGCGCGGCCAAGGCCTCGAGGGGGGTGTACGAGGGGTGAAGCCAGACCATGCCCTGGACGACGCGGACGGCGACGGCCGCGGCGTCCTCGCGGCGCTTCTTCCTCGGGGGGGACGACGTCCGGCCCTCGTCCGAGGCGGGAGGAGGAGGTCGGCTCCTCGCGCCCCGCCGGCCGATCGTCGCCTGGGGGATTTCCACGCACCGACCGCTCGCGCCGTCGAACGTCCACCCTTTCGGAAACGCGACGGAAGGCGGGGAAGCGCCGGGAGGGTCAATATAATACGATAGAGTGCCATCCGGCGCCGGGAGATGGAATGCTGTAGGTTTGACTTTGACTACATGCATCAAAAACAAACCGGCCAAATCGTCGCGAAGCAATTGGGTCGTTTCCCAAAGGACTCGGCGCAGACGGAGATCGGAAACAGTCGGACGGCGGAAACTCAAGATGAAGGCGACTGCGCGAGTGCCGAGACGGCCGCCGAGCCATCTCCGAGCGCGTTCCCTTCCCCCCTTCCTCGATGCAACCCGACCCCATCCCGCTCCCCCCTCCGCACGAAACGCCCGCGAAAGTCGTCCGACGCCGTTGTTTTCCCGGTTGCGGGTCGGAACGATGTGTGGACTTTTGGGGTTCGGGGTCCTCGACACTGCGCGACCGAAAAAACGGACATCGCTCTATCTTCCGGGCGGGGAACTCCCCCATCTCGACGCGAGCCGAACCCCCAAATCCTTTCGTTTCCTCGATTTGCGCGGAGCGGTTCGCTCGACGGAAGGACTCGAAGCGTTCCATTGGAGCTCGTTTCCGTCGAAGACGCCGTCGCTCGCATTTGACGAGCGAAATCATGCACGGCCCAGCAGCGCTTGACGAAATACCTTCCCAAATGCCTTCGGAGCCTCCGGCGTCACGGACGCGAGCCCGACGCACGGGAAGGACGGCGACGTCCGAAAGACGACGCGCCGCCTCGCGTCGCCCCCTCGGCCCATGGGCCGCCCGAGGAGGGAACTTCGGATCAGGTCGTCCATCCCCCCCCCCCCCCCGAGAGATGCCCTCCCATGCCCCGCATCGCCCCGATGCGAGGCCGCCCGACGGCCATCCTCCGAGAGGGCGAGGGCCGCGTTTTCCGAGGGCGAAAAGGGCCCGGCTGACGTCCTCTCCCATCGTCCTCCCCCCGCCCCACCCGACCCGCCGATACCTTCGCCGCTCTCCCCTCCCCCCCCTCTCGCTCTCGCTCGCCCGCATCGCGCGAAACAATGCGACGCCCGCAGCTCCGAGAAGGGTTCGGAATCGTCGAACCCCGGATATCGAGAATCGTCCCTCGGAAAGAAGACTATCTACCACTATGCGATCGTCGCACCCCTAACTCACCGTGGTACGAGCACTGGAAGTAACGTCGGCCGGGATCGCCTCGGTCGGTGATCCGTCCCTCCGAGAGCGCCGCGCGCTTGTGCGGGCAGGCGTCTTCCACGGCGTAGAACGTGTAGGCCTCGTCCTCGTCGTCGTCGGAGCTGTTGTTGTCGTCGGTCTTCACCTTCGCCAACGCGTAGTCGACGTCGAACACCGTCGCCCGTATGGGTTGGTGGAGCGGCACGTCGGCGGCCCAGGAGACGGGATACCAGTGATCGGCGTAGTCGAAGGCGTCGAATTCGTCGTCGGCCTTCGTCGCGAGGAGCGGGGCCGACGGCGGCGGCAATGGCGATGACGGCAATGACGGCCGGGGGAGGACGGGACGGGGGGGGACGACGGAGCCCCCTCCCCCTCCGCCGTCGACGATTCGATCCCGACGACGTCCCGCGGCGGCGGCGGCGGCGAGGGGGGAAGGAGGAAGGTGGAACGCGGAAGTCCCCGCGACGGCGCCGGCGGCGGCGAGGAGGAGGGGGAGGGACGGCGGGGGCGCGGCGGAGGACGCCATGGTCTGTCGATGCTCGTTGTCGGAGAATGATGACGGCTGGGTGCCAAGATTTTGTTGTTGGGAATCAGTACTATGTACGTAATCTTCATATGTACATAGGAATCCCATGAAGAAGGGGTTCTGAGGGCTCAGCAGCGTCAAGCTTCAGTCAGAAGCTTTTCGCAGTCCTGGAGTAGCAGAGCTAGCTGTGTCTTGACAGCCGACCCCTCCCCTCACCTTTCCCTCCGTCCCAGAGGACGACGGAGACGACTGAGATGATCTTCTCCTGCAACTGGTCACCCAACAGGAAAACTTTCCGAGGGATCGTGCAGAAGATCGTCCGACTCCACGAGACTTCGATGTGCCCGAGGCCGAGGACCCAAGAGGACCTCCCCGGCGCGACATCTTGACCTTGACGGCCTCGTGCACGTGGTGAACGCGTACCAATGCAAAGCTACATTTGATCCCAGTTTGTCCGGTTTCATTTTCCCACCACCGTGGCTTGAATATGACTGCATCAATAGAACCTTGTGTCCGAAGATGGGAACATAGTCTTGGTCGAGGACCAGTGAATGCTAACAAAATATATCTATCGATTAGCTGCGGCTTCATCAAAAAACACATATCCAAGCACTATTTTACACGTTGACGCTTCGTTTTTTCCCCGAGACTTCCATTTCAGAACAAATGCTTGGCACCATTGAATTCCCCGTCAAATTCTGCGTCGGAATAGGTCTCCTCATTTTTATTCAGAGGGTCTTTGCTGCCATCCAAAGGCCATTTACGGGAGAGGGCTCGCTGGCAGCGAAAATACATCTTGAATATGTGTTTTTGTCTCCCATTTTTACGTAGGAATAGTAGAAATGGCTTTTCGTGTGACGCCGACTTTCCACTCCTCCCGAAGGCCGCATTCCAATCTGATTCTACCCCCCGCGACCTCCTCCGCGGCTCTTCTCTCGACGATGGACCGACCCGGCGGCTCCAAGACTCCCCACGAGCGGCGTCGGCAGCTGCTGCGCAGCAGGCTCGGGTCCGCAGCGCGGAGCACGGACGCGAGGCGCGGGACGCCGAGGGGGAGACGATGGCGTCGGCCTTCCGAGAGGGGGATGCGACTGCGAAGCCGAGCGCGTTCGGAGCGCGATGGGGGTCCGAGCGATTCGGGGACGACGAAGAGACGACGGCATCGTTCTTCCGGGAGGACGATCGCGTCGACGCGACCGCGAAGCCGAGCGCGTTGAGGGTGCGATTGGGCCCCAAACGATGCAGATATAGGGACGACAAGGAGACGACGGCGTCGCATTTCTGGGAGGAGGGCGACGGCGTCGACGACGGCGGCGACGGCGCCTGCGACGGCGACCGCCACGGCGTCTTCGACGAAAACGGCGATGGCGAAGACGAGGGCCGCGAGGTGCGCGCGGGGATCGTCGCGGACGGCGACGCGGAGCGCCGGGGCGACGCGTCGTCGGTCCGGTCGAACGAGGAAGGCGCGACCGCGTTCGGGTCGCGATCGCGGTCCGAACGACGATCCGGGGACGACGAGGAGGAGGCGAACGTCGACGTCGACCGCGTCGGCGACGCCGTCGTCGACGAAAGCGGCGACGGCGAAGAGGAGGGCGGCGACGGCGAAGCGGGCGTCGCGATCGTCGCGGACGCCGCGGCGGCTTCGGAGGAGGAGGCGGACGCGCGAGCCGGGGACGCGGGAGAGGCGAAGGGCGGCGGCGACGTCGACGGCGTCGGCGAGGACGAGGACGAGGGAGGCGATGAGAGCGGCGCCTACGGCGACGTCGACGACGACGACGACGAGGCGGCGCCCCCGACCTCGAGCGCGAGCGAAGCGCCGACGAAATCGATCGATGCCGCGGAGGGGGAGGCGCCCTCTCCGGGGACGTCGTCGGTCGACGAAGGGGAGGACGCGAGCGCTTCGAGGAGCGCTGCGAGGATCGACGAGCCGGATCCCGCACCGCGAACGCGAACCGAGGCCGGGCGTCGAACGCGCGCGGCGTCCGCCGCGCGCCTTCGATCGACCGGATCCGACGACGGCGCGGACGGAGAGGACGAGGGCGACGACGACGTCCGCGAAGGCGCGCCTCTGCTCGCGAAGGTCGACGGACGACGACGCGGCCGACGACGACGCGGGCGACGACGAGTCGGCCCCCGCCACCGAGCGCATCGACCTCCGCCCTCGTCTCCATGCGTCCTTTGTGGTTGTTTACGCCGTGCTTTGGTCCGTGGCTCAAACGGAAAGGCTCGAGATAAGCCTACGCATCGGTAGAAACTTAAGCTAATGTGTCTTTTGGTTTTAATTGCATTTTTATTTCAAACCCGCGATGGCGACGTCTTCCATGCCTGCGCTCGTGATAGGCAGTCGAAGACTGCTGCGGCAGTGTCAGGGAGGAGGAGGACGGGCGGGGATAATAGGAACAGGGGCGGACGCCATGGTTCTTCATGGTAAAACGCACTCCGATGGCCCATCGGTACGTAGGAATACTATCTTTCGTAACATTTCACGAATAGTGCTTCAAGATGTACCGATAACATCTTCAAGGTGTAAAAAAATTATGTACGTAGGAATAATACGATAAGAGGGGGTCGCAAAATACATCTTCAATATGTACTTCGTACATACTCAAGATGCGATCGAAAAGCCGCAGCTAACCGATAATTCAAAGTTGATAGGGGGATATGTAGTGGTACATCATCGATAAAAATAGCGATTTCCCCGTACAAAATAATCTCTACGTATTGTACGCGATACGCGTGAGCGAGTGTTACTGACTGTACCTCTCCTTCAAAAGATGGTACACTGCTCGTCTACCCTTCTCTGGCGACTTTCCACTTTCCAGGCAGCAAATGAAGCTGAAATCGGCGGAGGTATGAAATAATGCATTGACGATGAATAAATGCGGTCTAAATTATGTGTCTCGCTCTGGGGGAGCAGTCCTCCAAGTCCTGCGCAGCCCAGTGACGAGGCAGGAGGCAGCTTGCAGCTCCGCCCTCGCCTCACTCGTCCTCCCATCTCTCACACTTCTCCATCCACGCCTCCATGAAGGCATTGTACCGCGCATGCTCGTCATTCGTCATCGCGTTGTAATCGGCCTCGTCGGGGTTGCCCGCGACGAGCTCGAGCTCGTTGAACGTAAGGTGGTCCCCGATTGTGTATTGTTGCATGTCTGGCACGGGGTACCTCAGCTTGTGCATGTTTTCTTCGTCGAGCCCTTGGACGACCTCCTCGACGACCACGCCTCGCGCAGCGGAGGGCTGCCATGGCGTGAGATCCAAAAGGTCGAGGACATTTTCGTTGCCGACGTCATCGTCGCCAAACCAAGGCCGGCACACCTTGCGTACGCCAAAGCTCAGCCCCTTGTGTTCGCGGGCAAACTCGTCCCCGCCCTCGCAATGAAACATTGCCGCGGCAACTTGCGCATGGTGGACGAACGCGCGCGCGATCTTATCCTCGGGGTACTTCTCCCACGCGGTGAGAAGTACCTCCCAGAGGCGCTCGGGGTTCAAGTACCGGCTCCCGTTCAGGATGCCCTGGAGCGCAGAACCCTGCTTCGCCAGCGCCGGAAAGATTGCCGCATCAAAAATGTTGATCACCGGCGTGCATGGCGGCTGGAACGTCATCTCCCAGCCATGTGCTCCAAAGAGCTCATTCAAGAGCTTTAACAGAAATTTCTCTGTGTGGGGTGTCGCGTTGTCCCACTGCCCGCGGACCCAAATGCGCATGTTGTACCGCACTTTGAGCTCGCAGCACAGTGCGTAGAGCTCGGGCACAATCTCTTTGCTTAGCCAGTCCGTGAGCGCGAACTGCATTGCTCCATCTTTGCTCGTCTTCTTGCTCCCCGTGATATCCCAATCTTTGAAGTACTCCTTGCCCCTCTCGCGCAATAGATTCTTCAGCAATTGCGGGTAATGGTAAGTCCCATCCTCCTCAGCCAGCTTGCTTCGCGCTTACGCGCGCCAGGACGATTACCGTCGCACAGAAACTTGAGCAATGGGTTCGTGCCTAGGTCGAACTTCGACCAGCGCTAGCTCTCCTGTAGCACAGCTGAAACCCCCGATGCGAGATTAAACGTGCTCGCATAGCCTGCGACTGAAACTCAGCGCGGTGCAAAGGGGGCCAGGAGTGAAGGGCGCTCAAGCGTATCATTCGACGTACGTCGAGCCGCGAGTGCCAGTGGGTTCGACGACACGATTTGTTGAGGGGAAGCACCCTTTTTGCTCAGACCGAGGATGTAACAGACATTGAAAGTGCCGTCATCATGGACGGCTTGGACGAAGACCATCCCATCCTTGCTGTCAGGCATGCCGAAGCGACGCTCCTTCGCGAGCGTCAGGCAGTCGCCCACATGGACCAGCAAGGCTACCGTGCTTATCGTAGGTCTGGAGGAGGAGCCCCCCTCGCTGTTGGGGTCATCGTCCTGAGAGGCCATCCTCGGTGTCTAGGGGAAGAACGAAGGTCCGTCGGTGGAGCGAGAACAGAATACCATTGTCATTGGAGGAGGGCCTCCCTCGATTGTCGAACGGGGAGGCTAAAAGTTTCAAAAACAAGCGATGAAGCGATCATATGACAATACCTATCAAATATCACAATGTCCGCTATCTACATCGTTCAAATTTTCTTCTACGAAAAAGGGAATGCCGATGGGGGGTAAACTGTCTGAGACTGACGTTCCCACGCTGTTATTCCCTCTGCTTTAGTGTCAAGTAAGCCATTCCTTGGCTTAATTGTAGTGCTACCTAGCAA
>JALLPA010000889.1:0-29664 GCA_036939895.1 Thalassiosira exigua
GAAATTTCAATTTCAAATTTTCGAGCCGATTTGTTAGCGATGATCTGGGAAGTTTAAAATTCATGTAGGAATTTGTACGAGAGGCTGACCAGCTCTCAGCTCTCTCTCTCACCCGTCCCCTCGATCGATCGCGAAGATCGAACCGCCGACCTCTTGTCCCAGCCGTCGCCAAAAAACAACCTCTGACAACACCCTCCCCGTCGTCTCCCGCGTCCCGCCGCCCCGTCCCCAACCCCCCGCCATGGCCCCCCATCGCCCGCCGCCGGCCACCCTTCGTCCGCCTTCGTCGCCGCCTCGGCCTCGGCCCTCCTCCGGTCGCCGCCTTCGTTCCTCGCCTTCGATTTGGCTTCCGTCGGCGCTCCGGCCTTCCCTTCGCAGTCGCCTTTTCGCTTCTCGTCGAGTATCTTCGTTTTGGAACAAAATCGAAGTTTCGAAGGGAGACCCCGCCTCGGCGCGCCGTCCTCGCGCTGAGGGCGGCGTGCGTGCTGCGTACGCGCCACCAGCTGCGAACTTCGAACACGAAACACCTAAGTATCTACGGGCGCGCCGCGGCGCGCCGAACGTTGGCGCACGCCAAACTGCCTTTTAAGACCACTCTCATCCGCCCCCGCCCGCCCGCCGCCCGCCCGCCCCAACACAAAATTCAAAATCCGCCCGCGCTCGTCCGCCCGACGGCAACGGCGCTTCGCCGCCGCGCGCTTCGCCGCCAGCCGGCCGCAGCTTCGTACCATGGCGTCCTTCCTCTCCGATCCGTGGATCGAAGCGACCCTCGTCCACGCCGCGTCGTTCGACCCCGGCGCCTTCTTCGCCTCGGCGTGGGGCGGCGACGGCGACGGAGGTGATGGGGGCGGCGGGGGCGACGGCGTCGGCGGCGACGACTCCCAGCGGTGGTGGTTCGGGGAGTCGCAGTTCGACTCCCCGCGTCCGGAGCCGGAGCCGCAGGAGGAGGAGACGGAGGGGACGATCATCCCGTCGGGGTTGATCCCCACCCCCGAGAAGGACGACGGCGGCGAAGGTGGGAGGGAGGCGCAACCTCCTCCTCCTCCTCCCTCGCGGAGGGGCCGGATCGCGCAGGTCCTGCGGCGGGGGGGGGACTTCGGCGTCCTCCTCCGACGCCGCCGAGGAGAGGGAACGGGCGCCTCCGACGACGGAGGAGGGGAAGGAACGACGCCGACGAGGACGTGCCCTCCGTACCTGATCTTGCACGACGGGCGGAGGTCCGTCCTCGCCTTCCTCTCCCCCCGCACGCTCTCCCGCCTCTCGCCGGACGGCGCCGTCCCCCCCGATCGATCCCTCGTCGGCATCGGTCCATTCGCCGTCGCCACGATCTACCGATGCGTCGATTCGGACGGTCCGATGCACGATTGGATCTTGGACGACTTGTTCCGCAACTCGACCGACCTGTTCGTCCCGCCGACGGTCGGAGCGCAAGTTCGCGCCGACGTCCCGTCGAAGTCGTACGTCTGCTTGTATTTGCAGGGAGACCTCGTCACGATCGGGGCGGAGAACCAGGGACGGATCGGAGATCCGGTCGACGTCCACTGCTCTCCCGCGCTGCGGAGGGCGCTCGCGGCCTGCGCGGGGAAGGGGCGGGGCGACGCGGAGGTCGAGGACGAGGGCATGGATCGGGACGAGGGGGACCGTCGGGCGGAGGAGGAGGACGAGCGGTCCCACCTCGTATTGATCCGGATCCTCGAGGCGTGCCACCTCTCCTGCCAGTGGCGGGAGAAGGGGAAGCCGCGCCTCGGAGCGGGCGACGGCGGCGGCGGCGGGGGCGGGGGGGGGATGACGATGTGGCAGGAAAGCCAGGCGAGTCAGGAAGACGAAGGTTGTGAAAGTGACGACGGTGGCCCGGACATCGGCGTCGCCCCTCCCGGCCCCGCGCTTGCGCGGAGGAAGGGGCGAATGCGATACGGCCGTCGGAACCGAGCGCCCGCCGCCCCCGCCGAAGAAGAGGAGGACGAGCGAGACGACGACGACGACGACGAATACGCCTTCGCCTGCGTCCGCGGCGGCGTCCCGGATTGGCCGTGGGAATCCCGCCTCACGGACGAGGACGCCGCCGACGCGCCGCGGGTGCCGGGTGACGTGCGCTGGCTCGTCGGAGGGGGGGAGGAGGGAGGAGGGGGGACGGCGGCGGACGCGGCGGACGTCTTGGGGAGCGACTGCGAGGGCGCCGCGGGCGCCGAGGAAGTCGACGACGACGGCGGAGGCGACGGCCACGGCGACGACAACGACGACGGCGACGGCAACGAAAACAACGACGACGACGACGGCGGAAACGACGACGGCCCCGACGACGCGCGGAAGCGCTTCGAGGTAGGTAACGCGGAAGACCTGGACTTCGACGACCTGTGCGACGTCCTCGACGCGGAGGACCTCGCGGACGGCGACGACGCGGGACCGGCCGAGCAGCCGTCCGCCGAAACGACGGCGGCGAAGCGGGGCGAGGCCGACGGGGACGCCGCCGCCGGCGAGGAGGACGAAGGCGGCGCGGCCGCGGCGGCTTCGTTCGTGGGCATCGACGACATGATCGTCGACGACGAGGACGAGGACGAGGGCGCGGAAGACGAGCGAGGCGTCGGCGACGCCAACGCGGGCGGCGCGGGGGGCGACGACGACCCCTCGACGCGGCCGCCGGAACCCGTCGAAGGCCGCCGGGCGTCGACGGGATCTCGAATCCCGTTCGCGGCCGGGACGCGGGGACGGGATTCGCCCCCGAGGCGCGGGGGGGGCGGGCGTCGACGACGACGGAGGCGAGGGGAGGGATCGGACGGGGGAGAGCGGGAGGAGGTGCCCATGTCCCTGCGGAAGCGGCCGCCGGAGACGCTCGGGCGGGAGCCAGGGCAGGGGCAAGGGCAGGAGCAGGTGCGACGGGAAGGAGCGGGGCTCGACCCCGAGCCTCGGGGGCCGGGGCGGCGGGACGAGGGCGAGACGTCCCAAACGCCCGCGGCCGCTCGCGAGCGGCCGCGAGCGTCGACGAGGCTTCGGCGGCGACGGCGGCAAGGCGAGGGACGCGAGGACGAGGACGAGGACGAGCTCGATCCTCCGTCTCAACTTCCGATCGCCGCCCGCGGGCCGCCGGCGAAGGCGACGGGGCGACGGAGGCGGCAGGTAGAAGACGCCGACCGCGTCCCGCGGCCTCCGATTCCGACGGCCGAGGGGACGTCGGCGCCCGATCCGGAATCCCGAAGCCCCTCCTCCGGCGACGCGCGGGCCGGGGGCCGCGGGGCCGGATCGCCACCAACGCAGCAGTCCGGGGCGGCGGCGGCGGCGCGGGAGGAACGATGCCTCGGCGGGGGGGAGCCCCCGGTCGCCGAAGGGTCCCCGTCTCCCCCCGCGCCGGGGACGTCGGCGTCCCCCGGACGAGGCCGACGTCGCGAGAGCCAGCTCCCGTTCGACGGGAAGCCAGCGATCCATCCGAATTCGTCGTCCCCGGGACGGGATCGTCCGAGGGAGGTCCGGCCGCCGGTCGAGAGCACGCGCGGTCGCGGGCGGGACCGCCTCGACGGCGTCGGCGGCGGAGGCGGAGGCGACGACTCCTCCGACGACGATTGGATGAAGGTGCGCGGCCGTCGCGGCGGCGAGCCGTCGCCGTCGAAGGGATCGCGACCCCCCTCCGAGTCCCTCATGGCCGCGGGGGAGGACAGCGAGGAGACGGGCGCGTCGCCGCCCGACCCGGATCCGTCCTCTCCGACGCGACCGTCGACGAACGAGACGACGAGGTCGGCGGCGACGTCGGGTCGGGATCTCGACGCGGGCGGAGGCGACGGCGAGGGCGACGGTTCCCGTCCGTCGGTTCGAGGCGACGATGGCGGCGCGCTCTCCCAGGAAGGGGAAGGCGTCGTCGGCGGAAGAGAGGGGGGAGAACCTTCGATCGGCGGCGACAGAGTCCACGGCGGCGGCGGGGGCAACGCCCGTCATCGAGTCCGTTTCGCCGCAGCGGGCGACGCGGAGGGCGACCTCCCCGCGGCGCATCCGAGCGTCACGTCCAAGAACCCCGCCGCGCCCGGCGCCGCTCCCGCCGAGGACTTAAACGGCAGCGGATTCGGGAAGGCGGGCGAGGGCGTCGCGGGACGGAATTCCAGCGACGTCGGGCGATCCGACGGCCGCACCGGCGAAGACGACGAGCGCAGGAAGAAGCGCAAAGATGCCGCCGTTCAAGAAGTGGATATGGTCCGAATCCTCGAAAGGGCGAAGCGGCTAAGTGGTCTCTAGTCCCACTCCGCCGTCTAAGGTTCGCGTCAAGAACTGACCGCTAAGCTCCGAAGCTTTGCGAACGGTGCGGCCGACTCGTCCGCTCGATCGATAGCGCGCCGACGTTTGACTGTTTGGTGTTCAGTCCCAATCAAACAAACTGCGTTGAATGCAACGACAAAGCCGTATCTTAACTCCAAAAGAGGGCAATCGTGGAAAGGCTTTGGCAGCGCTTGCAACAACATTAACCGACCTCCCGACTGATGAGAGGAAACAATTTATTACTTGCCCTCACTTGGGTCCAATCTCGGCAGCCCACTGCTACGTTACACTTGTTCCTCCGACTCCTCCCTAGTCGCAGCGCCTTTAGCTGACATGTCGCGGAGGGAGAGAGTGACTGAATTGCATATTTACAAGAGAGAAAACTAAATACACATCAATAACATTTATGAACCAATCTGTCTCGTCAATCGTCAACTATTACGTTTGGGACTCATTTTTCTACGAGCTCGCCCGGAAGTGCGAGGACAGTGGGGGCCTGGCCACGATCGTGTACCACAGATTATCGAATGCCGACATCGAAGAGGTCCCAGACCACGCCTTTCGGGATGTAACTTCCTCTTGTCCAAGGCGCATAGCTTACAATGAAAGGGGTCGCGCTGAGGGAGAATCGGCTCGGCTCCCTCGCGAACGTGACAACCTACGACGCAGGCACTGACTGCTGGGAAGTACTTCAGTCGAGGTCCCCTGCTTCGATGACGACTGTGCTGTGTGCTCGGCGACGATGCGGATGTGGCGACGAAGGTCTTTGGTGCTATGTATGACTGTCCGGAGGACCCCATCGACTGCTTCTTCCAGACCACACGCACACCCCAACCTCAGAGAGAAGTTGAGTCGCGTGCGTCCAAGTGCGGAAAGGACTTCGAATTTGACAGATGGTGCAAGACGTGCGGGGAGACCATGGCGGCCTTCGAGTTCGGCGTCGACGACCCCGCCGATCGATGCAACTTCTGGGCCACCCCCCGGACCGGGTTGGGTGGTCTTGCATTGTGGTGATCATACCTACCTACCGACATATCTATCACGAAAGTATGTGTGATCGTGGTGTGATGTGGCTGTTTTCAGCGAAAAATATGAGTACAGTTCACGGACTCCTGCAATATTTGGAAGAGTGTATGAGTATATTGGCGATGAATATAGATGGTCTGAAACGACGAGTCGCGAGTGAGACGGCGGGGATGGAGAGGAGAGATGAGCTATCTAGCTCGCCGCGCCCTCACCGCGCGCCCGCCCCATCCCAAAAGAGGATGAAGCGATGCGATATCTCATACTCCTAACATAAATAAATAATTCACAAGCCGCAATCAAACTAGTTGAAATCTATTCTCGTCCGACACCACTAGTCATTTATCAATATCAAAGCCATCAACCATGCACTTCCATCTCCCAATTCATATTGCCCGTGGACGCAATCTTCTCAATCTGCACCTTTTCGATGAGGATTGGCAATCAGCAATGAACGAAATCGAATATCATCCGCACGAGGCTCGGACATGGACCGCTAGGACAGGATTTTTCGATGGCGGGCAGGAGTCCCATGTGTTGCCAGTACACGTGGCATGTTCGTCGCATGCACCGCTTCCAGTTGTGCGGGCAATTGTAGAGGCATTCCCCGAGTGTTTGACGAAGAAGGAAAGTTTGTACAAGAGGTTGCCCATTCACCTAGCGTGCCGATCCGACGCACCAGCCAGTGTGATCGAATATCTGGCTCAAGAAAACAGAAGAGGAATTCTAGAACCTGACAATCTTGGAAGAATTCCCTTACATTATGCCTGCTCAAACGGGGCATCCGTTGATGTTGTTCGGACACTTCTGAGGACCAATCCTTTATCCGGACTGCATGCAGATTGCAACGGCTGGTTGCCTCTCCACATCGCTATTTTCTTTGGCGCTAGCACGGAGGTGGTTAGAGAATTGGTATCCGTCTCTCCCGCGGCTGCAGTAACGAAGACAAAGAAGCACAACACGCCCATGAATTTGGCAGAGGAGCTGAAAACGAAGAATAAAGACGAAGTCATTGCATTGCTATCAGATGCCACAGTGGAGGGATATGTAATGCAAAGTGGTTGGTCTCGTGCAAATGTTCCAATCATTTCACGGGCTGCCTGATAACTAACCAAAGGCATATTCATATCGTAGAGTACAATAAAAGCACCTGCACACACAAAGTGATAAATGAACTAGATAAAACTACAAACCTTCTGTGTGAGTTTCGTCACAGATGTTTTCAGTCTTGTTTTCACTGAACATTGCGGCCTGCTGCTCATCTTTAGGATCAAGGGTCAAAGATGATGTCAAGTAACACCCTAAAAACTTATTCCCACTCTAAACATAGTCCAAATATTATATGTTGAGATGTAATGGAGTATGTTGACTTGATGGATCAACGTCTTTCTCTTTCACTCCACACAGCCTGAAGTGGCACCCCAGAGTGGGGTTGTTCGGCTAGCCCTGGTCAGTGCTTGAGACAGAGAAATAGCTCATACGATACAGACGCGCAGAAATATAAACAGAGTACTTCTCTGTTAATACTGATCCAACCTTTTCAATTTGTGAATGCACTTTTGGGCAATAATTTTGCTGAGTCAGCTAATCAATGCTGGCTTGGCGCCACTCTTTAGCACGACGTGCGGTTTCAACCGCTTAGCATTGTTAGTGATCGCTCCATGTGAACTACACTGAGTCCTCATTCAACGATATGGTCCAAATGCTATCCGCGTTGTGGATGTTGCCCTTCCAATGGGTACCCCCTTTCACATCCTCTCTGCACGGCTCATCATTGATGTCCATGCCGACTCGTTCTTTGTAGATTGGGCCATTCACACACATTGTATGGTATTCTCCCCTTTCTCCTCCCAAATCCAATGGCTTCTCCATCCCTTCTTTCGCTCCTTGATCAGCAATAGCCTTCATTTCTTCGATTGCATCCTCGTCTAAAATTCGATTGATCCAACTCCCATCGAAGAATGGTGATTTGACGCAGGTGAATACAATGTCGAAACCTTCACTCAGGAGAGTGTTCAGACATAGTGCTCTGTCCATCTTCCACAACGGCAGGTAACATCGCAGCCACCCCCAGCCTGTTCACAGCATCGTTCGATCCAATTTCGTTCCATGGTACCTACAAGGTCCATATCTCCAGTACAAATCACTTTGATCCCGTACTCGTCTCGTACCCTTCGAAGTCCGTCCACATATTCCTTCATGTAATCGGTGGTATCTCGGGGGATATCAACGAAAAGCAGAGGAAGGCCGATGCACCGTGCCTGCTCCTGCATCATCGGAATGGGATGCGCCCGAAAGGCATGATCCTCCGGTCGAAAGCAGATGAGGTAGCGCACATCGAGTGTAGGCTCGCGCTTTGCGCAAAGGAGCGATAGATTGCAGTCTTTGCCACCCGTCCAGGATACTGCAGTTACCTCCTTTTGGACCGCACCACCCTCTGCTGACACTACCGACGTTGCCTCCGCCATATCCTATGAGTCTCTATCTGGCCGCCTTCCGCCTTCGCCTACGATACCTTCTTGCGTGTGATATTTTTCGCTTGTGATGATTGCTCAACGGCATTATTTGGCAGTTTTTGAATAGACACAAGCCGACAGGTGTCAAACTTTGTGTCAAACGTTGTGATTTGGCGCCAAAGCTTGGCGTACAATCCAACAGAGGATTCAATACGGCAAATTTTTCGGTTCGTTCACGTGCGCCACTCCGAAAAATGGGACCCCATGCCATTCAACGAACATCAACATCAGCCTCTCTCTCGAAAAGAATGCTATCGTAATCACGAGCCGAACAGTGCCTGAACAGCAAGACACGTTCCCCGCGGGGGGCCGAAGGCCGAAGGTGACCAAATAAACTCGAGTGGTCGGTCGAGTGGTGCAGCAATAAAATCTCACCAAAGACGAAGACGACATCTCCGACGACGACGAACGAGGACGGAGACCCGGCCGGCGGACGAGGCGACACCACCACCATTTTCACCTCAACCCAGATTCTCCTGCAGTTGAGGGATTACTGACCCTGTGCCTGCGCCGCGAAGCACTTTCCTGTCCGACGTCCGACCGGAGCAATCGAGAAGCCATGGCCTCCAAAAGATCGTCATCCATCGTTGCTGTCATGGCGATGGTCGCGGCGATGATCATAGCGACGGCGGCTTTTGCCGACGCATTCTCTCAACCGGCCGTCGCCTCGGTCGGATCGCTCCGCACCGGCCCCCCTCGCTTCGGCGTCGGCCTGGCCCTCCACTACAAGAACTACCACGCGAGCTACTACGAAAACGTCGACGTCGACGGCGATCGGATGTCCCTCCTCTCCCTCCTCGACCCGCCGTCCGCTCCCCTGGCGTCGCCCCGCAAGAAATCGTCGTCGTCGACGTCCGGCGGCGCCCGGGCGGCGACCCGCCGCGCCTCCCCCGTCACCGAATTGCGTTCCATCCAGGATTACCACCGGCACGTCCTCCACCACCCGGGGGAGTTGTGCGTCGTCCGCTTCTCGGCGCCGTGGTGTCAGGTGTGCCGCTCCACCGACGTGGCGTGGGAGCGGATGGCCGCGAAGATTTGCAAAGCGAACGAGCGGCCGAGCGGAGGCGGCGACGGAACCGGAACCGGAACCGGAAACGGCGGGAGGAGGAGCAAGCGGATCAAGTTCTTCTCCGTCAGCGTCGACGGGAAGGACGAACGCACCGCCGCTCTGAAGGACATGCTGCAGATCGGCCGGGTGCCCCAGGGCATCGTCCACCATCCCTCCGAGGGGGTGTTCGGACGGAAGATCGACCTGCACCGGTCCAACTTGTCGACGTTGAAGAAGAGGCTGGAGTCGTACGTGGGGGAGGAGGGCTCGGGGGGGGGCGGCGGGACGATGCTGGACGGATTTTAGAGGATGGAGACGAGCTGCGTTTTAGGAGAGGGGGGGGGGGGGGGGGAGAAAAGGGCCGAANGGGGGGGGGGGGGGGGGGGGGGGGGGGGGGGGGGGGGGGGGGGGGGGGGGGTAGAAATGGTCCGAAGTCCGAAGGGGGCGTTGGTCGGCGCAGACGGGTGTTTGGGCAGCGGCGAGTGCACATACTGTACAAAAAAAAGGGAAGAACAATGATCGCAAGAGTGTAAACTAACGTATTTCTGTATTGAAACGAATGATCATTGCTGAAAAGGTTGGCGTCCTCAGAACCTGCTGGGGATGCGTTGCAAGTGAAGAAGGGGAAGGAATGGATTTGGGGGGCAAATCATATGAAAAAGATACGCCTCCTCCTGTCGGTGATATTATCTGTTTCCGGGATGGAGACCCCTCCAATCAGGCCAGTATTGTAGAGAAAGTGTGTGATGTAAAAGAGAGGGCGCGCCATGGCCACAAGAGGGGTAGAGGGGCAGTGCGGGCATTGTACCAAGGTTGCATTTTGCATTCCTCCAGGGGCAGGTGACCAAGAGAAATACCAAGAAGAATAGAGTTCAGCAATATGGAATGCACTCTGACTCATAATACCAAAAGACTAAAAAAATAAGTAACTCTAGAGAGCACACAATCTAGTTTCATGGTTTAATTGAAGCAAAATTATTGCCACTAGGCCAAGATGGGCAGTGACCTACTAAGAGCTACTAGTTAAATGTAAAAAAATCACAAGTACTTATCAGGTACTAATCTCAAGTAATCGATCAATCTGACGTTCCGATCTTAATCTATGCTTAATGTACAGTGCTCTAGACCCCCTGAATGCGCCGACTTGAGCTGTTTTCACTGAGTTCTGAACAGTCGAATTTGATTTTAAAGTCTGACTTCGAGCCAGAATCCCTCCGTAGCCAGGTTATTGCCACTAGGCCAATAAATGTACATACCCAGCGCATCAAAGTTTTGTACTCATGCGGTCAAAGGAACACAAAAAAGTGGCTACCTTCCTAATTACAGTAAAAATTGTCGAGCTGAAATGCTCAGGCATTAGAAGATCAATGAAATAAAGGAGTAGTCCGGAATCTTGAATCCTGTCTTTGCTTGATTTGAACGCAGATTTCGTTTTTGACACATGGTGAGGCCAAAAACCTACATGGGAAACATAAGTCAGCATAAAAGAAAACTCGCTTTGCTGCAAGATGTTTGCCACTCATCCAACACAAAAAATTATAAACTGTCCTAACTAGCAAACTATGCATCACAAGACAAAGCTCACACTGAGAATCAGTCCGCATCTTCAGAGGTCCCGACAAGCCGTTCCGCTGCAAAACCTTTATGTTCTCTGAGCCTCTTCCGGTCGGGCTTGCTTGCGTTGCCAGTCTTTTTGGCTTTTGCTGAATTGGATTTTGCCGACTCGGTGCTTGATGTGGGTCTTTTTGTGGGCCGTGCTGCGGACCGCGCCGTGGGCGATTTCAGTGGCGCTAAATTGGGACTCTTGATTGGAGTAGCAGTTCTACACGTACTTGAGAGAGTTTCTTCTATGTATGCAATTTGCAACGATGACAGGTGGCTTGGCTTACGTTCTAAATGAACTACTCGCGCAACCATTATGCCCACTCATATCTGCTAATACCTGTCAATGCTGTTATAAAAGATATGATTATATTAATATATCAAGGTCTTACACTGCGTCACTTAAGCTCTTTTGTTTGTTGCAAGGGACCGTGTTCGTTAATTTAGCACTATGTACTATGTACTCATAACTATGATCAAATTCCGCTGGCTAGAGCCTAGAGCTTCAGCAGAAGCGAAAGTTTCCGATCAGATAATGGCGGCAGAGGGAAAGGAGGGCTTAGAACGTAGTACGGGATAGCTGGCCATGATTCGGGGGATGGCATTGGCGCAGGACTTGTGGGTGCCGCTCGCGTAGTCGTCACTGTCATTCAGATGCTTGGCGCCACTTTTTAGCACGAAATGCGGGGTTTCAACCGCTTAGCATTGTTAGTGATCGCGCCATGTGAACTACTCTGAGTCCTCATTCAACGATATGGTCCATATACTATCAGCGGTGCACCCAAGAGTGGCACCCTTGACATCCCTGCAATACCAAGGATGCTATTTTCCTGAAAGTTTGACTTACATTATGACACTCTCTATTTGTGTTAAAATATTGTAAAATGAAGGTGGCAATATCGAGCACGCACCTACTTCTATTGGTATGATTGAGGAAGATGTACAGGATGACTGGAAATTGTAGAGCTTAATCCGACAGACCTATGGTGTGGTGCAACACTAAGTCAATCAAGAGGACGGAAAAGTTGAAGGTCATCGCTTTCTGCCCAGAGTTTTACCCTTCGACCTCGCTATCTCGACTCCTACTCGTGCTTCTTCAGCAGCGCGAGTGTTGGATACCCCTCCTCAAAACTAAAAAAAATAACCATCATTCACAATTACAGACCCATTATGGTGAGTTTTGATGAGAAACATGTACGAGTCCTGATGTAGACCTGTATCTTCTTAGATTTTAGAGAGAGGTCTCACCATTGGAATTTCCCAGCCCTATGTAGCAACAGGATTCCCCTTGACTCCAAAAGTTGGAGTCCAACGAAGCTCGCGTTTCAAGCTCGTGTTTAAAGCAAGCCTCGTTCAAGTGTACGTATTGCAAGCTTGAAGTGGAATTGTTGTGGCCTACGCACCACTTCTGGATGCACCCCATGAGCGGCACGTTGTCTCGCTCGAACACCGGACTGCTGAGGGGATGGTTTCTGATCTGGGCCTCTCTTCTGTCCGTTGGGGCCGTTCCATAATCTGACGCACGCCTGTGCTTTCGAGCACAGTATGCCAGCGAAGTCCCGTCGCACCCCTGCATGGCTAGCAGGAAGACCTAGGCATTCTTCCAATCAATATATCCATGCTCGGTGTCGATAGTTCCAGGGTCCACCACTCAGGTCAGTTGCATTTCCTCTTCATAAAAATAAAAGGAGAGAGGCAACATCATCACTTGTGCATCTAATTATTATTTTCGTAGTAGTCTGAAGGTCATTTGGGGCAACAAATTGACCATCTGTGCGCCCAATTTTGTTGATATGTACTAATTTCCGATGTAAAAGATCAAATCATACAGCCCAAAGGGCGCTAAAAAAATTAAATTGGGCGTGGTCTTGGGCCTTTTATGGAGGAGTCAACAAGAAAGGGCAATATGTATGCATGTCTGATTGGTTATTAACTGGGATCACGTTGATCACATTGAAGTGTAGCATGTAATATTATCTAAATCTTTCTTGATTTTTGTCTGATGGGACCACGATTCTTGTTCCATGTATAATTTTTTATTCATTTGTACTAGTTCCCACATTGTGAACTGATCACTGATTGAAGCAAAAACCCACTTCAACTTGAATCAATAAAAAATTATACGTGGTCTTGGGCCTCATTCAATTTCTGAATCGAAAAATAAAATAAATATCTCCCCTGTTTACTCTTATCATGATAAAAATTAATGAACTTTGTACCTTCAACTGTTAGATCTAAATTAGAAACAACTGTCCCTCACTCCCACGTTATTGCCAAACTATCTAAAAGATAAATGCTAGTTGAATAAGATTTCTCTCTATCGTGTCTAGTTTGTACTGAAGTGAAGTCCCCCACCCCTACGGTACTTATGTCTGATCGCCAACTTTTCACTTACGTACGAAGTGAGCTACCGGTTGGTTGCTGAGTACCGTCTGAGGCAATAGTAATTCATAGAATGACTCAATAAAAAGGACTTTTAGTGCCAGTTGTGAATGTACCAGCACAGGTACCTACCTATGGTATGGTATCAGGCCGCGATTACCTCGACCAAAGCCAAGCGACAGAAAACAGAGCGATGCCCTCTTCTATCTTGTCTTCTCGAGGGTGAAAGGCGAAGACGCGACGGGCGGCGATGGCCTCTTGTCTTAAGAGGCCGAAATTTACCACGATAGGGCGCAAGCACTTCCGGGTAAGAGTATCAGATACCTTGTATTGTATCTAGGTACGCGATCGCATCGGCCAGACCAAATGATGGACAGAAAGCAGGCTGCGCGCGACGGCCTCTCGTTTGTCTCGCCCAGGGGCAAAAAAATGCGCGACGACAGCCCTGCTCGAGGCCGAGATAGATCTACGAGAATGAAAAACCCGCCTCCATCTCGCTCCACAATTTATCGAATTACAAACGATGACTAATTATATTTACAAAAACAAAATGAGTGAGCCCGTGAGCCCAGCGCGGCGCTCGTTTCCACAGAGCCGACAAGAGGCCTTCCTTGAATGGTGGGGTTACGTTGCACAGGTGCCCTGCGCTTCCGCTTCGAAGACAGTGATGGGCGTCTTTGCTTCTGCGCTGCGCGTGTCTCGATTGGTGGCGGTGACGATGGCAGCCACGCTTTGGGCCTTTCGCCTCCTGAGCAATTCAATTGGCAGGTCGAGCCTGCCGCCTGCAGCCTTCGCTTCAGCTCGTTTCAAAGAAAATGAATAAGAACGAGCACAAATAAGAAAGCATCACTTACCTCATTATTTTCTGCTGTCATCTGCTGCTGCTTGCAGCAGGGAGATCATCTGCATCATACCTAGATCACCAGAGGTAGCCTTCGGGGACCGGGGTTGCGTAGGTTGGTCCGGATTTTTTCAATCCAAAGGCGGCGCGGGGTCGTGGTGGCAGGTCAAGCCAGGTAACTGCCCCTAAAATAAAGGGTGACAAAATCCAGATAAGTAATATGAATCTTGATTGAGAAAAAAAGCGAACAAAGCTCGCGCTCACCTTCTGTTTCGTCATGTCCCTCTGCAATTGATTGTTGCGATAGATTCGCCGTGACGTGTACACTGTGGCTGCGCTCGAGACATGCCGCCGCTCCCTCCCACATTTTATATAGCGCCACTACTGTCACCGCCAAACGTCCAACCACTGCTCGTGACCATGGCCTCCACCGCGCGGCCCGCCCCTTCGGTGCTTCAAAGAGGAGCAATGGGGCATAATTGTACCAGAAAAAAGATACCGGCGAGAAGAACAGACGTACCTTGAGTCGCCCGGAACCCCAGCTGACTGTCCACCCCTCTCGCGAATCCCAGCGCGTTGAGACGTCTCTCCGGCGACGCCCTCCGCTCGCCGTGGCAAGGCAGCATCGTACCGCTGCTCCGTCGTACGCTCGTCATCGTACGATTGCCGCTCCCCGCCTGCACCGAAGCCTTCGCCCGCGCTCGCGACCTCCGTCGCCCTCCCGCTGTCGCCCCCAGCCCGAACCCACGCCATATGGAGAAAGAAACGTTGCCAAACGCTGCGTTCGTTGGATGTTGGCGCAGCGCGACGGGTGGCACTGAAGAAATAATGGCGGATGGCAATGATCGCGTTGTCGGTCCAGCACCACGACATACAACATGGTGAGGACAGCTAGCTAGAGAGGTACGAAGCACCGACCGCGCAAGCTCTCGCGGACACAGAAGAAGAGTGATCGGAGATGGGAGCGCCAGCGATTCGGTCGCCCTATGTCGGCGGCAATTCGGCATCGGAGAGGACCGCAAATTCGAGAAAGAGAAGTCGAGCTGGATTATTGCGTCTGTACCATACAAATGTATGTATTCCTACGCCATGGAATTAAATCGTACAGAAAAAAAACGAGAAATGTAGAGAAAGGAAATCTGTAAATAATTATAATGTAATTCCTACATAAATAGAACATAGGCACCACGAGTTGTCATTTAATCTCAGCAGCTGCTAGCTTTGATAAACAAACCCCCTCCTACCTGAGATGGTACCTACCTACTCCTATGAAACTGTCTCTACGAAAATAATTTGGAAAACAGTGCAGAAACTGTGATAGGAGTACATTTTTATTATTTTTATGCAAAGGAAGACACAGCGTACACACTATGCATTCCAATAAATCACATAAAATATACCATGACTACATATAAATATTCATTACAGGAGGAGGATTTGGCCATGGTATTTACCGAGAGGAGTATTGGAGTACCTAGCAAAAAGGTCATTGTTTCCACCTGATGACTCGTTTTTCCATCTCTGGCGACTTTTGCCTTTGCCGCCCTCTGTGGTGTCTCAAACTTTGCAATTCCCTCCTCTATGATCATGTGATTGATATATCATGACTACAATATTAACATTTACCACAGGAGGATGATTTGGAGCATACACAGTTCCGTGTCAATGACAGAGTCTGCATCAACGCGCTATCTCTTCTTTGGCGACTTTTGAACTTGCAAGCTGAAATTTTAGCCACAAATAGAACAGTCATCAAGAAGGTAACCATTTTCTTTTATGATGTCATTTTAATCTTTGTTTGTTGCCAAATGGGTGTGCGATATGCATTTTTAGGATACAATTGTATACCTAGTGAAACAGATTGTATAAATAGATATCCGAACAAAAACTTCAATTACCCACGGAAACTCTTCTGGCACAGATCACGCAGAACATGCTCCATAAGAGTCTGGTTGTAGGTAGAGATAATAATAACAGATCAAGCTCACTAAGTATTGATGGGACCAATGGATGGTGATCCTTAGCTGAGTACATGAGATAGATTGATATTCTCATACATTTCA
This sequence comes from Thalassiosira exigua, assembly GCA_036939895.1. NCBI lineage: Eukaryota > Bacillariophyta > Thalassiosirophyceae > Thalassiosirales > Thalassiosiraceae > Thalassiosira > Thalassiosira exigua. The sequence goes on from JALLPA010000889.1 coordinate 15,715, forward strand.
TTTTCTGTTAATCACACCCCTGACAAACAATCCAAAAGGCTGAACTTGAGATGAAAACAGTTAAATATTGAAGTTGTCATCAGTTGGTTATTTTTTGTGCAGTAAGTTAGTGTGGTGTTACTGCCTAAAGCCCCAACACACATAATTGTTCTCAGCCAGGCTGCGAGCTATCACTATAACTGATTCTTGGTGATTGAGCTGGGGCAATTCTTATGTGTATTAGAAGAGAGGATATAGTATTGCATCCATCAATCAAATCACATGTTGTATACCATGTGACAATCAAGACTGGATTAACTCAAGTTCTGCATATTTCTTTATGCCAAAATAAACCTCCGTATGGTAATCATATTTGCTACTAGCAACCAATGTAAGGGATTAGATGTGGAACTATGTTTGACAGGAGGGTGTGCCTTTGTAGAAGGGGGGGGGGGCGAATGAATCCAAATTATTTTATCCAAGAGGGAATGGAACAACCACTGGTAAAACTATTGCATCTGCCAATTTATTTGTTCCAGTAAAAGTTATATTGTATTTATTTTTGGATTTGATCGTTTTATGTGAGCTTCAGAATTATACTGTCCACTATATGTTGTCAACACATGATATGATGAGGTTGGCTGTAGCAGTTCTTGTGTATTGTGAGACCAAAGGCATTATGGTCACGTACAAAGAATCTTGTGACAATGCTACATACACTTTATTTATTTTTTTATAAAATTTGCCCTATTGATTGTTAGTCATACTATGTCTATGTAGGCTCTAGTTGCATACTGTCACTGATTTAAAGATCTACGCTTCTACGCTGTTCAGGCTAAAAATATGAGGTACAACAAAATACCATGTGGTAATGATGTACTAGGTAAATACACCATTTGCTTCACCAAAAGTCATTCTGACTTTTGCCCTTACTTATAATAATGTTGCTCAAAGAATGATAGCTAGAGTATTTATTGATGCAGATTTTTTGTCACTGCTGCAGCAGATACTTAGGTTTTTGTCACTGCTCACAACCACATGTCTACAGCTACCGGCGATTTCATTCCTTAAGCAACTATTACCATTACCTCAGAGTAGATCTGATATTGTTGGGAAGCCTTAAGCTGGGGTGTATACAATACTATGCCTGGTAGAAAATCTATGTGCTACACTATTTACATAACCATAGGAAGTCAGTGCTATTGTTTGCAAGTACTTATTGACGATGTAGATATTAGCTGAAACTAGTTCAATATTACTTCACCAATAGCTGTCACTAATATTAATTTTTAATAGCTTGATTTGGCAGGTCATAAACCTAAGTGTGATGCATGTGTAAAGTGCTTGAATGTCATTGACTGTATCTAGCAAATGCTCTGTTCCTGCATTTGCTTTTAAAGTGATGATGCTTGTGGCAGATACCATTGACACAACACAGTCTGCAACGATTAATTCAGCTTTGACTATGGGGAAACAGGAGATTTAATTTTTATAAACAAGCGACACAAATCATGTAAGTGCAAGGGTAAAAAATGCATATGAGTGGTGATTGAACTGCATTTGTTCAAACCTTGGGCGATTCTATTATTATAGTGACACGGTCCCAACTGGCACAGATACAGCCATTGTTTGAACTGGTGCAGCAGCTCTGCCATTTTTGCATTGAAAGCCTATGATAAAGATAAAAAGTACTTGAGGGGTATCACTTCATGATGTACATATATCACAAGTGTTACTATTTTGCTGTGTCGTAAATAGTGGCATACAAGCTATGGCTAACATTGATGTATTTGCTGTTTGGAAGACTTTATATTCACTGATGATGCAGCAGCAATGCTTCTAAACTTACCATATCAACGCCCTACCCTCTTTTGTGTTGACAGTTCACAATAAAGACACAAAATGTGCTAGCTTTGCTGGTACTTTCTTGCAGAGTTTATGATGATGTAGCTGATTCAGTCATTGATGATATGATGATGACGATGATGGTGATGGTGATAATGATGTAGCTATGAATTGTAACTGCTGCAAACAGTTTGTCTATCATGTATTGATAGGTAACAATGAGGTACAAGTGTGAGGAGGTGTAGCTGCAGCTTCTGCATATCTATCAAAACACTTGATCAATTACTTTCATTTATGATTCAGCTTCTTATTCTTAGCAGACGTAGTGTGTGATGACGTATTACATTTGTTTTACAAAGGAAAATGTTGCTAATAGTCAATACTTATGATGCTAATGTAGATGCGGTTCCAACTGCTGCCACTACTGGTTGAAATATACCTAGGTACACACCTGAAATATATTTGATTCCAATGTTGCTTGTGACCCATTTTTGCTCTGAAAGTCATTATGACAGTGTGGCAATTCAAGTGACAGCTGCCACTAGAACAACCATCATTACTGTAACAATTGCTCTTTGTCATAACAGCAGTTCTTCTTCATTTGTATTGATAGGTCAGAAACATAAGATACACACAGTGTTCATGATATTAATAGCATGTATAATACTCGCTTTATCAGAACCACTGCTCTTAATTTGTTGTTGTCAACCATGATGAAGCTGCAGCTGCCCACTTTTGGTACAACTATTGCTTCTATGATTTCTTCTACTTCTGCAGGAGTAATGCTTGCTTTTGTGTTCAAATTACATATTATAACCTGGATGTGACCATGCCCAGTGGTGATGTAGCATGGCGCACCACAAGTTACTGCTGTTATTTGCTTTATATTGGAATATGATATGTTTGTGACTGCTAATGATGTAACCCTTCGTCATGCTTTAACTGCTGTCACTGGTGAAACATCTTTGTATATCTTATTGGCAGGCAACAATCGCAAGCACAATGTGTATGCAAAATATCCAGTAGCAATGACTTCAGCGCTGCTGCATCTGATAGTTGAGCAGGTCGGCTTTGGAAAAAAGGTACACGGTAGTCTCACTGGTGCTTCTGATATTTTTCAATTGTCTGATACAATAAAATGTACTAGTTGAAACAAGCCACAAAATAATGAATACAGCAAAATATTTCCACCTGATTTATAAATTATACATCAGCTACAGCAGATGTGGTGATTTTTCTCGCAGTTTATAAGCTGTTTTTCTCATTGGATATCTACTGTGTTAATATTTCTCACGGTGGTATTGTTACTTCTAACAACGATGAAGATTGTTTGTCCTTGATGTCGCTGATATCATTGTAACTAATATATACAAATGATTTGTTGCTACTGTAGTGGAAGCTTTCATGTTTCATATTGATACCACCCCAATCAATGTTTATTGTCATTGATAGAACTGCTCCTGTTCTGGTGCTGCTCATAATTTCATAAATTTTAAATTACAAATTGAAGTAACTGATACTTTGCCATTATCTGTAGCCGTGATGTCAACACCACATAATCTAATGATACATACAAAGACTTTTAAACAATGATATTGTTTGTAGTATTTTTTATTGTGGTGGTCTTGATTGCTTTTATTGCAAGCCTCATTAATGATTAACAATTAACATATTCTAGTATTATTTCGGTCCTCTAGAGTATTTGTGTGTGACATACCATTATCGAGGCAGATGTGCTTCCAATTCAATACTGATCCATCGACTATCATTTATAAATATCATTTGTTGTGGTCAAGGAGAATAAATGTCACCGTTGATATAAGTCAAACAAGTGTCGTAAAATTACCAATTGACAAAATTGAACACGGCTTACTAGTTTTGAGGACCAAGCGTCAAAGACGATGTGCACACTTGACTTTTTGTGATTCACACACTTTTCTGTTGAATTATTTTCATTTGTGCCACATAAATTTTCTCTTGTTTCTAGGAATGTGTTGGCAAGCCATACCTACATAGGTACTACATACTCCGAGGAAGTTTTGCTTGACAGTAGGAGCCTCCCAACCAAAAGCTCATCCTACATATTCAGGGTGCCCCAGGTTTTGCGGCCACCACGTGTGTCGTATCGACCGACCCGGCAATCACTCTATCTTAGTTGTACATAGGAATAAATATTGTTTGTGATTGGCAAGAATGTTAAAAATAGGCCGGTCGCAAAGGGAACTAAAAAGAGATTGAAAAATATACGCAAAAGACGCAAAATATGAAAAATACTTCTGTTTTGATACGGCCCCGAAACCGATCCCTTTAAGACCGGCCTGTTTTCGCTAGCCATTCGGTATTTTCGTGTAGAGTGATTGCCAGGTCGATATTGTCGCATCAGTGTTCAGACATACCACCACGTCAGCCGTGGGGCACCCTCTGTAGTATGAGCTTTTGACAAGAACCGTGCGGACGAGGGGGCCTCCACGTGGATCTCCACCCATCGATCCGCCGACCACGGACGATAGGGACGCATCTTTGGGGGAGATATTTCGAGGGCCGATAGCGGACTTCCATTGAAAATTAGGGTCAACAAGCTCTGTATTTTTGTAGACGGTTTTCGATTTATCAGAGAAATTGGCCCGTTGCCCGCTTAAATTGAATGCCTATCATACCTTACACCCAGTAGCCAGTCGCGCCCTGCCTCGATCGATCGTCGATCGTGCCCCGACTTTGACGACGACGGCGGCGGCGGCAAACCACCTAAGAACCACCTCCCACCTCCCAATACAGATCATCTTCGTCCCGACAGGAACGCCCATCCATCCTACCTACCATGTCGTCGTTCTTCGAGGGGGTCGACGCCTCCGGCCTCCCCGACGACGTCCTCCCGGACCATCGCAAGTACGAGCATCCGCTCGTGGGACGGTGAGTTGTTCGTTCGTCGCGGGGAGAACCCGCTCTTATTCCAAAAAAGGCACCGACCCGCAACCGATAAACGATGACAGGTACGCCACCAAGGAGATGTCCGCGGTCTTCTCCCCCGCGACCAAGTTCACCACGTGGCGGAAATTGTGGCTCGCCCTCGCCGCGTCCGAGCAAGAGCTCGGCCTCGACATCTCCGACGCGCAGCTCCGGCAGATGCGCGACCACCTGTACGACGTCGACTTCGACAAGGCGGCCGAATACGAGCGAAAGTTCCGACACGACGTCATGGGCCACGTCCACGCGTTCGGAGAGGCGGCTCCGCTGGCCAAGCCGATCATTCACTTGGGCGCCACGAGCTGCTACGTCGGAGACAACACCGACATCGTCCAAATGCGGGAGGCGCTCAAGTTGGTCAAGCGCAAGTTGATCCAGACCCTCGCGGTCTTGCGTACCTTCGCCGCGAAGCACAAGGACGTCCCGACGCTGGGGTTCACCCACTACCAGCCGGCGCAGCTCACGACCGTGGGAAAGCGATGCGCGCTGTGGATGCAAGATTTGCTCCTCGATTGCGAGCGGGTCGATCGCGAGTTGGAGAACTTGCCGATGCGCGGTGTGAAGGGCACGACGGGGACGCAGGCCACGTTCTTGGAATTGTTCGACGGAGATCACGCCAAGGTGAAGCGATTGAACGAGTTGGTGTGCGAGAAGATGGGATTTACCAAGTGCGTGGCCGTGAGCGGACAGACGTACACCCGCAAGATTGACTACCACGTCCTGTCGGTGCTGAGCGGCATCGCCCAATCGGCGTACAAGATGTGCGGGGACGTACGCCTCCTCGCGAACTTGAAGGAGGTCGAAGAGCCCTTCGCGAAGGATCAGATCGGGAGCTCGGCGATGGCGTACAAGCGCAATCCCATGCGCTCCGAAAGAGTCTGCTCGCTGGCGCGCTACGTCATGGGCCTGCCCCCGGGAGCCGCGAACACCCACGCGAACCAGTGGTTCGAGCGGACCCTGGACGACAGCGCGATCCGTCGGATCGTCATCCCCGAGGGATTCTTGGCCGTGGACGTCGTGCTGAACTTGCTGATCAACATCGCGGACGGGATGGTCGTGTGGCCCAAGGTGGTCGAGAAGCACGTGATGGAAGAATTGCCCTTCATGGCCACGGAGGTGATCCTGATGGAGTGCGTCAAGGCGGGGGGAGATCGGCAGGAGCTCCACGAGGCGATACGGGTGCATTCCATGGACGCGGGGAGGGTGGTGAAGGGGGAGGGAAAGCCGAACGACTTGATGGAGCGCATCGCCAAGGATGCGAAGTTCGAGGCGGTGCACGACAAGTTGGGCGCGTTGGTGGATCCCAAGCTTTTTATTGGGAGGGCGAAGGAGCAGACGGAGGAATTCCTGGCGGAGGAGATCGATCCGATCTTGGAGAAGGAGAAGGCGCTCTTGGGGAAGGAGGTCGTGGACGGGGTGAACGTCTGAGGGGATCGACGTTCGGCCTTCAAAGCGGTCGGTGGCAAAACCTCGATCGGGGTTTTGGAAACGGGCCTTGCGGGTTGAAATCATGCATGCGTGCAATATGCTCGCGCTGCGGCGAATGCGGTGGGAAGGCGATGATTTCAAGCAAGTGGTGAACACAAAAGGAAAATTAAATGCATAAAATGTTATCGTCGCCCAATGATCTCGCTGCTGGCCGCGCTAGGATTCTTCCACTAGAATCTTTGCTTCAAATATTTGCTCAGAGAAGTCCACCTAAATCAAAGACACCCACATAGGATTCCAAGAGCGAACGTAATTGACCAACTAGGGCAGTTCAGACCATGGATAGTTCAGTAGGTATAATTGGGTAGCCCCAACATATAAAAGCAACGGCTGATTAAACCCTAGAACGCGTTTCATATCTCCGCATAGGACTCCAAGAGCGAACGCAAATGACCGACTAGGGCACTTTCTACAATGGACAGTGCAGTATCGTTGGGCAGTCCCATACGCCTGATCGCAAGAAGAGAAGTCAGGACGTACGACTGAAAGTCTGCGGGAGAGTAACCCAAGACATTCTCCAATCCGTCGAAACACTCCAAGAGCTTTCGATAGTCCGTTTGCAGCGAGATGGTCGCCGAATCAAGATGCTCCAGGAGCCAGGCCAAAGCCTTACTCGCGAGGTCGTTCTCGTCTATCAGCAGTTTGAGGCCGGCGTATCCCTTGACGGGTCTCGGATTGGCCGCGTCGAAGCCCTCGTGAACAGTTACCTGGGGTACACCAACGCCAAATCCATTGACTCTCTGATCAGGGTAAAGGATGCCATCGAAGATATTTCGTCTCGGGTCAGCTCCGTGCAACCAAAAGATCGCCGCCATCTTCGTGTCTCCTTTGTAAAACGCCCACTCCAATGCCGTGAATCTCGCGTGATATTCGGCTTGAAAATATGTATGTGCCATGTTCGCTCTCGCAAGATTCTCTCTTTTGACGATCGATGCAATCGTTGACTTCTTGAACATGAACGGCAATCTATCCGTACGAAACATGGCGCGGATGCCCGCATAGTTCCGTTGGATGATGCATTGCTTCATCGACATGGTGTCCGCCTAGTCGTGATCCTGCCACTTTTGGATTGTGTGGGTGCAGCAGATGGAGCCCTCGACTGCGTTGCTCCTGGCAAGATATTCCTAGCTCAGCTCAAGCACGCTCAGAGCACGACTCAGAGCACAGGCTGACTGTGACTGTTAAGTGGATGGCCCCGGATCGAAACATGCATTTGATTGAAAGTGACTGTTGAGGAGGTGCTGGATCCACGCTGGATCCACGCTGGATCGCGCTCCCCATGGCTGATACCCTGCCGATACCACGCTCGAAACGAAAAAAAAATGAAGGGTGTGATCTTTGTATGTAGCAATAAAAGGGGGGCCCAGTTCTCCACGAATCTTGCTTTTGGCTCGTCCTGACAAAGCTCTGCGCTTCATCGCATCTACATCATATCACTTATGTCAACCCTATAGATTTTTACAAGTACCAAGCTGGGAAATCACGCGCGTACGCGATATACTTGCGCTTCGGTGAACGAGGTGGGCCGGGAAATTGAGGTGGGAAGTTCGTGCCCTCTCCACGACGCAAGCGGTGAACTCAAAGGGAAAATTAAATGCATAACATGTCCATCGTTGCCACGCTGTGATTCAAATATTTACTCAGAGAAGTCCACCTAAATCAAAGACACCCGGACTCCAAGAGCGAACGTAATTGACCAACTAGGGCAGTTCAGACCATGGATAGTTCAGTAGGTATAATTGGGTAGCCCCAACATATAAAAGCAACGGCTGATTAAACCCTAGAACGCGTTTCATATCTCCGCATAGGACTCCAAGAGCGAACGCAAATGACCGACTAGGGCACTTTCTACAATGGACAGTGCAGTATCGTTGGGCAGTCCCATACGCCTGATCGCAAGAAGAGAAGTCAGGACGTACGACTGAAAGTCTGCGGGAGAGTAACCCAAGACATTCTCCAATCCGTCGAAACACTCCAAGAGCTTTCGATAGTCCGTTTGCAGCGAGATGGTCGCCGAATCAAGATGCTCCAGGAGCCAGGCCAAAGCCTTACTCGCGAGGTCGTTCTCGTCTATCAGCAGTTTGAGGCCGGCGTATCCCTTGACGGGTCTCGGATTGGCCGCGTCGAAGCCCTCGTGAACAGTTACCTGGGGTACACCAACGCCAAATCCATTGACTCTCTGATCAGGGTAAAGGATGCCATCGAAGATATTTCGTCTCGGGTCAGCTCCGTGCAACCAAAAGATCGCCGCCATCTTCGTGTCTCCTTTGTAAAACGCCCACTCCAATGCCGTGAATCTCGCGTGATATTCGGCTTGAAAATATGTATGTGCCATGTTCGCTCTCGCAAGATTCTCTCTTTTGACGATCGATGCAATCGTTGACTTCTTGAACATGAACGGCAATCTATCCGTACGAAACATGGCGCGGATGCCCGCATAGTTCCGTTGGATGATGCATTGCTTCATCGACATGGTGTCCACCTAGTCTTGATCCTGCCACTTTTGGATTGTGTGGGTGCAGCAGATGGAGCCCCCGACTGCGTTGCTCCTGGCGAGAGATTCCTAGCCTTGCGACTTGCTCCTTGTGCTCCAAGCCTGCGGCCATGCGGCCGGATAAGATAGTCCTCGGAGCACTGAGCTCAAGCACGCCCAGAGCACGACTCAGAGAGCACAGGCTGACTGTAAGTGACTGCTAAGTGGATGGCACTGGATCGAAACTTACATTTGACTGAAAGTGACTGCTGAGGAGGCGCTGGATCGCGCTCCCCATGGTGGATAAAATTCAAATGAGCAAGAAAAAGGGGGCACGGTTCCTCACGAATCCTGCTTTGCTCGCCCTGACCTTGCCCTGACAAGGCTCTGCGCTTCATCGCATCTAAGTACATCATATCACTTCGGTCAACCCTACATAGATGTTTCATAAGTCTCAAGCTGGGCAAATGGTACCTAGAAGTAGGTAATAATTCAGCCTATCGGGACATTAGTTGTATGTATTCTTGTACAATCACGTGACATGAGGAAAGATTATCACTTCCATCCAACCCAAAAGCTTGCCTTGGTTGCCATTTTCCCGACCATGTCGTAACTCATTATCAATGCAAAGTTCATCTTGAACCACAATTCACTTCGTCAAAAATCAGGGCGGCACCTAATCATGCAACATGTTCTCTCTCTCCGCCCCATTTCTCTCGATTAAACCTCCTTGAACTTCTTCTTGGGAGGTTGATTGCCCTCCGACGAATGGGACACCTCGTCCTCCGCCTCATCCCCGCCCTCCCCCTTAACTCGGGGCGCATAATCTTGTTCATCTTCGTCGCGATTCCCCTTGCCCTCTGCCGCAGCGATGGGCGCTTCCGTGGCGACGCCGGCGGCGGCAGCAGCTGCCGGGATCCCGCCATCGGTGGCGTCCATCAGGTTCATCATCCACACCGCCATGGCCTGCTTGTCGTTGGTATCGGGCTTGTTCTCCATGAGCTCCACCCACTTCTGGACCTTGGAGGCGTCGTGCGTGGAGGACACGGAGACTTTGGTGGCTCCGCCCGCATCGGCGACGGCCTCCGGCTTCGCGGCCGAGTCGTCGGAGCAGGGGGAAGGTTCGGCGGGAAGCTTCCCCGGCATCTTGCCGTCGTCGGAGAGGTCTCGGTCCTCCTTCGCGCCGGAGGACTCGGGCGTCTTCCCCGCGGACGCGGCCTTCTTCTTGTCCATCCCCATGAGCAAGTTCCCGTGCTTGTGACGGTTCCGGAAGTTCCGCTTCGCCACGGGGACCTTGCAGTGGAGGCAGTATCGGAACTTGGCCCCCGCGCTCCGGCAGCTCGGGAAGGAGCACAGGAGCTCGTCCCCGTGCTCGATGTTCTTGGGGATGATGAAGTAGGCCGTCTTGAAGTTGTGGGCCATGGGCATCCCGCGGGCGCGGCAGGGCACGCGCGAGTTCTTCTTCTTCTTCTTCTTCTTGGCGGGCGCCTCGGTGCCGGGGATGATGAGGAGGTGCTCCTTCTTGACGCCCTCGTAGTTGTCCTCCTTGTCGTCGTCTGCGCCGGGCATGACGGGGTGGCACATGTCGCCTTCGACGCCATCTCCGGCTTCTCCCTTGACGGGCCCGGTCGTCTCCTCTTCGACGTCGCTGCCGTCCTCGTCGCTGGAGCACTCGTCGTCCCCGCCGGGAACGCCGTGGCGATGCCTGTTGCGAAAGTTCCTCTTGGCGACTGGGACCTTGCAGTGGAGGCAGTAGCGGAACTTGACCCCGGCCTGCCGGCAGGCGGGGTAGCTGCACATGAGCTCGTCGCCGTGCTCGATGCCGTCGGGGATGACGAAGTAGGCGGTCTTGAAGTTGTGGTCGACGGGCATGCCGCGGGCGCGGCAGGGGACGATGGCCGCGCCGCGGGTGGAGCTGAGCTTCTGGTGGAGGTGCTGCGTGGCCTCGGCCGTGGCGTCTCCGGCGAGGGCGCTGAGGAGGCCCCGGGGGGAGGTCAGGTTGAGGCCGGGATTGAGGCCGTTGGGGAGCGTCTGGCCGAGGCCTGCGGCGCCCGAGAGGTTGTTCGCGAGCATGGAGGAGGCGGCGGCGCCGTTGGGGATGCTGGCTGCGGCCGCGGCAGTTGCGAGCGCGCTGGCCGCGGGGAATTGGTTGAACAGGCTGCTGCCCGCTGCCACCACATCGCTAATGGAGGTCGCCGGGGCTGAGGACGTGAAAAATGAAAAGGCATCGGTAGACAGTCAGTCAGTCAGTCCCTCCAGTCAAAAGGGGACTCAATTTCAAAATTAAAACAACAATCGTCATTGTTTTGAATTTCAAAATTGAAATCTCGGGTGCGACTCAAACTCAAAAACGCGCGTTTCGAGGACAACAACAACGCTCTCACCGTCGCCCGGACTGTCCCTCTGCTGCTTCTTCATCATCGCCTCCTGGTTCGCCATCATGGCCCGCTCCTGCCGATCGGCCTGGACCATCTGCAGCATCCGGTTGTGCCGCTCTTGCTCGATCTGGAGCTTCATCAGGTCGTCGGCGGTGGCGTTTCCCGAGGCCAGGGCCGAGGCGTTCGCCGACGCGGCTTGGGCGGCGGCGCTGAGGCCGGAGGCGGCGGGCTGCTGCTGGGCTTGCTGCTGCTGGGCTTGCTGCTGCTGCTGTTGGGCCTGTTGCTGTTGCTGCTGCTGTGGGGTGGGGGGGGATGTTAGCTTTGGAATCAACGCTCGGCCGTTTTTTTTCAAATTCGCTCCCCGAAACTCACCAGCTGCATCCTCGAGAGCAAGTCCCTCGAAGTCATCCCCTGCGCCGCCGCCACGGCGGCCATGTTGGCGTTCTGCAACCCCTGAAACCCGCTCGTCAACCCGGCGTTCGCCAGGCCTTGAATCCCCCCCGTCGCGGCGTAGTGAGCCGCCGCGGCCTGGGGGTTGTTCGCGATCTGCGCAGCGCCCAGTCCCCCCGCGACGCCCGCCATCCCCATGACGCCTCCGGCGCCCGGGCCGAAGGCCCTAGCCAAGGCCGCCTGGACCTGAGCCTGCTGCTGCGCCTGCTGCTGGGCTTGGAGGCTCGCCACGAGCTGGCTGATCATGGCGCTGTTGTTCGACGCGGCGCTCCCCTGCGCCGCGGCCGCGCCGGGAGTCCCGGAGGCGGCGGCGACTTGGCTCTGAGGCGCGGCGGGCTGGGGGGCCGAGGCGCCGTACGCCGCGGCTGCGCCGGGAGGCTGCTGGGGCGTCCCCGAAGGAGCTCCGCCGGGGGCGCCGGCGGTCCCGGGGGCGGACGCCGCGGGCGACGCTTGGACGGCCTGGTGGTGGTGGGCGGCGGTCATGTTCCCCCAGAGCTGGCCGAAGTGCGCGGCGGTGGAGGGGCCCGCGGCGGCCGCCGTCATCCCGAGGTTGAGGTTCGGGCCGCCGGGGGCGCCGAAGATCGCGGAGGGGTGGTGGGACGCGGCTTGGGGATGATGGGCCTGCTGGGCGGCCGTCACGGTCTGGAAGAAGGTGGGTTGGTTCAGTCCGCCTCCCGCGCCGACGTCGACGGTCACGGGGGCCCTGGAGCCCCGGTTGCCCGCCGAGGGCGCGGGCGCGCCTTGGTTCATGCCGGCGCCTTGGTTGGGGTCGTTGCTCGGGTAGCCGCCGCCGAGGTTGCCGCCGTTCATGCTCGCGGGAGGCCCGGCTCCGTGGGACGCGCTTCCGCTCGCGGCGCGGACGAGGAGGTCGAGCGAGTTTCTGTCGACGAACTTGGGCGCTGCTGTGGAGAGGGAGGGCGTCGCGGCTGACCCGTTGTGGTCGCTGTTGGCGGTGGCGCTGTTTGAAGTTGAGAGGGAAAAGAATCGCTGTGACGGAAGAGACATGCTCCCGGGGGGCGGATCAAGGGATCAAATGGGACAGACGCCGATCGATTATGAGAGAATTGGCATTTGAGTTGAATGGATCGATTGATCCGTTGCTTCGGTTGCTCTGAAGAGATTGTGAAAATGGAACTGGGCGGCGCTGACGACCACGCCACTGACCAGCAGCCTTGTGTTGCTATTATTGCACCTCGACTCTTCAACGATGAGTGAGTTGAGGTGAGTTGTATTGGGGCGGGTCCTGTGATGTGTGTCGCGGTCGCGAGTAGTCGTCGCGCGCGTCTCTTCCTTCTTCGCTTTGAAAGAACTTTCAAACACTGTGCATTGAACTTGTTCAAGCACCGTGTTTGCACAAGACCAGGGTCACCAAATGTGGATGGAGTCGAGCGACCAGGAATGGTGGCCCGGATAAAATACCTAGCCGACGACAGCGGTGAGATCGCGCCAAACTTTCAAACACTGTGCATTGAACTTGTTCAATGCACCGTGTTTGCACCTGTTTGCACAAGCCCAGGAAAAATATTGTTCTCTACCGCTTTGTTCGGACTGACTTGCTCGTTGCCGTGCGTTGCGGAAGTCAGTGTGGGTTTGTGGCGAAAAACTGAAAAAAACGCGAGCATCCGGCCGCCCGCCGCGCGATCCAGGGGACTTGATTCAAGAGAAGCGAAGCGTCGCGTCTTCGACCTGCGCGCGTCGACAACAAAAAAGCAGGATCACATTCGATGCGATGCATGCCGAAGAGTCGCAGCGCGACGTGCAGTTCTCTTCCTGTGAAGTATTTTTTGATGTCTTTGATGTGTTGCAAAAGCGATTTGAATCTGTCGCGTGGTGGAGCAAGAATTTCTTTTACTTATGATCGCGGGAGAGCTAAATAGGTAGTTGGGTACGAAACGCGAACTCCCCAAGTCTTTATTATATTTACTTAGGTGTTATTAAAAACTGAATTAGTCCCGGATTAAAACTATTATTTTTAACTTCTGATGATTATTTTCAATACAACAATTCTGATAATCCAAGTACTATTTTTAATTAATTTAAGGTACTTCTAATGACTTTGATGTTGATGTTGCGGAGACGTTATTTCCTTGAAGCTTTATTTAGATATGGAGCTGAAGCAGCTTATCTAATATGAGGAACACACCGTACATAGGTACCTAGGTATTTCCTGTGCCACTCAGGTACGAGCTACCTACACGTTTATGTACTTATTTATTCGAGGCACAATCCTCAGCAGCTGATACTTCGGTTATTTCTGAAAATACGATGGAATATCAATATCCCTGGGACCTGAAAATGCGGGGATTCCCCACATTTTTCTCCCGAGTTGGGGAATCCCCGCATTTTCGTTTTCGGGCTTCCACGTGGAAGACC
>JALLPA010000890.1:0-12624 GCA_036939895.1 Thalassiosira exigua
GGATAAAAGGCACAAACACCATCGAGTTTGTGACTCTTCACTCAATCCCACGCGATCGCAGGCATCACAATCCCCACAAGGAGAAGGGCCCCGGAGGGTATTTTGTATGTCCCGTCTCAAACTTTTCTGGACACCTTGCGGCTATCCTATACATGGACATCACAGACATCCTCCGTGTCAACCTCAACAAGAACGAGTCTGTCTGTGAAGCCCACGAAGCACTCCAATCAAGCGTCACCAATTGGGGGAACTTGCTCATTGCCACAGGAGGTACCTTTAAGCCAGCTAAATGCCTCTACCACCTGATCACCTTCTGCTGTAGAAATGATGGGTCTTGGGTATATGCCGACAACACTGCTCAAGAGGACCTCGACCTTGACGTCATGGTGCCGATGCCGATGCCAGACGGGAGTATGGTCCCAATTGACCATCACCCTGTGGACAAGGCCAAGGGGATGCTTGGAGTCTTCACGTGTCCATCGGGCAAGGCCAAGTCTCAAATCAAATCGATGCAAGAAAAGACGCAAGAATGAGTGGATCGAGCCAAGAAGGGTTCTCTACGACGAAGGGACGTATGGTTTTTAGTGGACCACCAGCTTTGGCCCAAGGTAGGATACGGGCTGTGCAGCGTGTCGGCTCCGTGGAGAGAGTTAGATGGATGCCTTGTCAAGGGCAAGTGGTGGCAAGTGGTACCACTAGGGGGGGTAATCCGGTCAGCACCACACTAAATCAGGGACACGGAGAGAGGCTATTATGGCGCTGGATGTCCACACGTCAGGGTGGAGTGCCTGATAGCCCAGACCAACAAGCTGATCATGCACTACGGCTGCACCAGCAACGGTGGGCTGAAGCTCAAGATCTTCCTGGAGTACATGATCGTGGAAATGGGAGTCTTGGCACAGCCCTTCCAGCAGTCTTTCAGCCGCTACAGCAAGTTGGTCACTTGGAGCTGGCTCAAGTCGCTCTGGGAGAAGTGTGATATGTTTGACATTTGAGCTGAATTCTCAGACTTCCCGACCGAGCCGCCTCACGACAAGGATTGATGGCTTATGGCGGTTTTCGAGGCGGCAGGCTTTGGCAGCGACGATCTACTTCGTCTCAATAGTGTGAGAGTCCATCATTAGGCCCTGTTCCTATCTGACGGGCTCTGTGCCTCGGGCAAGGTCCTTGACGAGAGATACCTGGTGCAACGGGCCGTGGGCGAGCGTTTGTCGAGAATTAGGTTTCCCAATGAGAACCCCCCCAGGAAGGATTTCCGCCTTTGGGCTCTCCCGCTGAAACAGATCATCCCAGCAGGTGGGGTGCAGGACAGACTGGGTCTTTTCCGTCATGAAGGGTACAAGATTTGGGAATGGCGGCTAGATATCCAGGGCGAGCGTCTGCTTCACTACACTCCGGAGGGGATGAATGTGTACAAAAAGGCCCAGTGGCAACAACATCGAGCGAGCGCGCGCTCCAGGCAGGAGCATGTACTTTTACAAAAATACTCTCGAGAATTTTTGCGATGTACTACAAAAACGAAGCGAAGGCATCACATCAAAGAGCCATCAATGAACGTTCAGTTCCATATAAAAGTCTTGTCAATTGGAATCAATGTCATACTTAATAAGTTGCATGATGTTCTATGAAATTGTAACTGACACAGTTATCTCGTGATAATCAAACAGGCGATTACTTTGCCGAAACGCCTGGGTCCACCCATGTCTTGGCAGTTTAGCATCATGGGCGCTGTAGGGATGCCGTCTGCATGCAGTCGATGAGATTGAATCACTGCCATAAAATTCCCAGATTATGTCAAGGCATCCACATTGTTCCAGGTGGATCTGCGGATGCCACAGAAATATTTGGCATCGTCCTTTCCTAATTCTTTTTATCAAGAGATAGCAGTATGTCATCAGGAACACCGGGTTTTGGTATAACTACTGGCGATCCAGCACTCAGACCATGCTCTTTGCGATGAATTCCCTCAAAGACTGTTCTTTTGATGCAGTTATCAGCAAAGTTCCGAACCACGTGCCATCTTTGTGGATCTCTCAAGCGACAGTCCTCCGATTGATCTCCTCCGTCAAATCTGCAATTGTCCAGATTCTTCCAAAAGTTCGAGTCAATTTCCCTCTTGACGAGATTCACCCAGTCCGGACAGACCTCTTCCGCAACAATGCTCCTTCCAGCACAGAGAGGAAGTTTCGATATTTCTTCATAAGAACTTTTGTTTTGCGAAGATACCATGTTATACCCTCGCCAGCCCCCCAAGGCTCCGAGGGCGGCCTCGAAAGCAAACGACACCGTTTTCTGAATCCAACGGGTGTTCGCTTTTTCTGCAACTGCGTCTGCCTCCTTCAGCAGCCTCGCCTTCTCAGGGTTCAATTTGGTAACAAGGTATCTGGGCCCATATCTCACGGAGGCGAAGACCAGCGCCCCCAGTGCCACCCCATTTAAAAGCGCAGATCGTTCATTTGCCATGACCCGAGCAATGATGGCACTCTCTGCGGCGTATTGCTCTCTGATGAGCGATAGGTCCTGGCCATCCTTTGATACTTCGTGCGATTCATTGTATGCCGCCTGGAGGTTGTCCTTATGTTTGCGCAGAATATTCTGAACTTGGTTGTTGTATAAATTTTCCTTCAGGAGCTCCTTCTCGGCGCTCGTTTTTGGTTGCATGGTTATCAAAATGTCTCTGGAGCAACCGCCCCTGAGTCAAACACCCCAATCTCAGAATTCAGTCGCTACGAGAAGCAACTGGGACCAATCCAGGTGAAAATGAGTGCTGGCTGCAGAAGGCCGCAGATCAGAATGGCTCCATACGGCATTCCGCTCGTCGCCGTCACCGTCGCCGTCGTCGTCACGATCACCACCGCCGCCGCCACCGCCGCCTCCAATGCTGCCGCCGTCACCGTTGCCGTTACCGTCTCCTTCCGATGGCCGGCTGGGGCTGGGGAGAACCTTGAGCGATGCGGGGCAAAAACTCTGGTGGTGAGTTTGTGGCCAGCACGCCGAGCGAGATCTTTTTTGGTTGGCAGTTTCTGCGCAGCGCCTTTATTGTTACTGATTCCTCCGTGATATCCACGTACTTTTGGCGGGAAGCCCTTCCTGTAGCCTCAGGCGATCCAGCCAGCCCAGCCTTGCCCAGCCACTCGATCCATCCAGCCAGGAGGATCCAGGCCATCGAGCCACCACAGCTAGCCACAGGGACCATGGGATCCGACCTCCTCCGCCACCACTTCGTCCTCCCGGGCCAAGTATTGGCCACGTCGCACTCCGAAACCGAGGGGGGGTTCCTGAGGGGGCACGGGACGTACATCGAGCTCGTCCCGGACGAGGATGACGACGACCAGCGGGACCTCGACGACGACGGCGACCGCCGCGGCGGCATGGCCGGCAGCGCGTCCCGGAAGAGGGGGAAGGGCTCCTCCGGGTGGGGCGACGGCGGCTCGAACGTGGTGATGCAAGGGGACGATGACAAAAAAGAGGGCGACAACGACGACGAAGGGCACGAGAACGACGTGCCCAAGGGTCCCCAGCGCCTCATTGCCTCCGTCGCCGGCACCGTGGAACGGGTCAACAAGCTCATCAGCGTCATCCCGCTCTCTCCGTCCATCTACGCCGGCCAGGTCGGAGACCTGGTCGTGGGAAGGATCGTCGGCGTGGGTGGATCTCGATTTAAGGTCAGCCTGACGTGTTCCGCGCCCGCCTCTTCGGGAAGCAACGGCAGCATGAAGGAGGGCCAGTTGCCGTTGAGCGGGGTGAACCTCCCCGGGGGAGTGCAGCGGATTCGCACCTCGGAAGATGTCCTGGCCATGAGGAACCTTTTCAAGGAGGGAGATCTGTTGACGTGCGAAGTCCAGCAGGTGCAGAAGGACGGGACTTTGATTTTGCACACGAGGAGTTTGCGGTACGGAAAGTTGGACAACGGTGTGCTGGCGACTGTGCCGCCTGGCTTGGTTGGAAGGCGTAAAAATCACTTCGTCACTTTGAAAGGGTTGGGTGCCACGGGTGGAAAGAATGCCAACGAATCTTCAATGGATGTGGACGAGGAGGGAGAAGGTGATGTGGATGTCTATCTCGGGTTGAACGGTGGTATATGGATACAGCGGTCTGTTCCGTCAGAGTGGGAAAATGCCATCCGTGCCGATCAAGACGAACGTGCGCCACTTGCTGAGACGTTGCAAAAACTGAGGCACCGCCATGCCACGACAAGGGTGTCTCGTTCTATGAGAGAAAGCATCGCCCGAGTCAGAAATTCGATCGATTGCCTCCGGCTTGTGCACTGTGAGATCACCCCAGAAACTATTGAAATCGTAGCGAAGGCAAGTATAGATGAAGGGGTGAGAGTGGGAGATATGCTGCATCCAGAGTGGATAGTTAAATTGACCGAGGGAACTCGACAATAGTTTATAATTCATTGACTCTTTTTTCTAATCATTTCATCGAAGTAAGTTTCAACAGTTGGCACCAGTCTGTCCATATCCTTGACTCCGTTGTAGGGCACAAACCTGAGCAATCCCTTGTCCTTCCAGAAATTCAACACGGGCTTTGTCTCTTGGTGATATATTTCCATCCTCTTTGCTATTGTTTCGGCTGTATCATCGTCTCTTTTCTCCCAGTCTGTTTCCCGATTGCAATTGGCTTCGCATGCACCCTTCTTCGGCAGCATCGGAGGCATATCGAACCCATCTGAATCTACCCCGTTCACGTTGAAGCTTCCACGGCAGATAGTGCACCTCCGACGTCCCAATAACTTCGTTATGCAAATGTCATCTGGGACATCGAATTGAAGGGCGAACGCCGGTCTCAGGCTCGTGGGCCACTTCGACAGAAGGGACGCCTGCGGGTAATTTCTGGGAAAGCCGTCCAACACGACCACGTCCCCCGCGGAGGAGCTAGACGCAGCGCGCGATCTGTCCTCCAAGCAGCGAACGACCGCATCGTTCGCCAACGCGTCGTCCACCAAAGCCCCCGACCTCAGAACCTCGCCGAGGAGCTCGTCTTTCGCCGATTGTTCGCGCAGGACGTCTCCCACGCTGAGAAACGAGGCGTTGGCGAGGCGTGCTGCTAGGAGCGCCCCGTACGTGCCCTTGCCGGAGCCGGGCGGACCTATCAGGGAGATTATCCACGAGTATCTCGGTGCCGGCGCCATCGCAAACCGAGGCTTGCAATGGTTGGATGGTCGGTCTACGGCTACATAACGTTGTTCGCCCGCTATTATTGTGCGAAATAGGATAGTTCCATCGTAATCACTTGATTTTTTTAACGGGGGCCTATCCTCTTCCTCTCGATAGCCCTCCAAATTCTCTCCTCCCCAACGGCAACGGATCCATTCGTTCCCCGTCGAGTCGACAGCGACGACAACGACCCCGACGACGACGACGACGACGACGACGGCGCCCGCAGCGACCGTCTCTACCACCCAGCCTTCGAACTTCGAACGAGCCATCGGCGCCCAGCGCAGGGACAGGAGCCGCAGCTCAGTGCCAGTGCCCCAACGAAACCGCAACACCGGCGCCTACGGTTCACGTATCGTGCACGTCTCGACGACCGGCCGCCCCAGCAGCCGCCCGTCGACAGATCGGACGGAAGGTCCAGGCCGGCACCCGGCGCTTTCGGTCCGTCCGAGACAGTTGCAGAGGCTCAGTATTAACGCCTCGTCGAAAAAATGGGCGTTCCAAAGGTGGGTCCGTCGCCCGTCGGGCCGGAGCCATGGCTGGGCGACCCCCCTCGGAGACCCCCAGCGGCCCTTCGGGGCGGTGGCATCCTTCGTCTGGATCGACGCTCGCTCGTTCCTCGCGCTCTCCTTTTTGACCCTTTTCTTTCCTTTGCCCTCGCCGTCGTCGTCCGTCGGGGTCAGTTCTACCGATGGATCAGCGAGCGCTATCCGAAGATCAACCAGGTGATCACGAACGAGGCCCTGCTGCCCGAGTTCGACCACCTGTACCTCGACATGAACGGGATCATCCACGGCTGCACCCACCCCAACCACTTGGACGTGTCCGACGTCCTCACCGAGCGGGACATGGTGTTGGGGATCATGCACTGTGAGTCGTCCGTGGGTTGTTGTTTGTTGTTACATTGGTGTATGTGTGTCCCTTTGGCCAGCTTTGGCCACCGGTTTGGAAGTGACCACAGCAGCTAACTGCCGCATCAAACGAACAAAACGGTGGGCGTTCAGATCTGGACCGTATCATCACCCAAATCGTCAAGCCCAAGGTCTCGGTCTTCATGGCCATCGACGGCGTCGCCCCCCGCGCCAAGCTGAACCAACAGCGCTCCCGCCGATTCCGCTCGGCGAAGGACCTCGCCGAGGCCACCAAATCCAAGCGCATCGTCCCGACCGACGGCGCCGTAGACTCCGCGGCCAACGATCCCTATTCCGGAGCTTTCGACTCCAACTGCATCACCCCCGGGACCGAATTCCTCCTCCGCATCTCCGACTGCATCCGCTACTTCGTACGGAAGAAGATCAAGGAGGACCCGCTGTGGCGTGGCATCAGCGTGATCTTCTCCGGTCCGGACGTCCCGGGGGAGGGAGAGCACAAGATCATGCAGCACATCCGCGACATGCGGAACCAGCCGGGATATCGCCCCAACACCCGCCACTGCATGTACGGGCAGGACGCCGACCTCATCATGCTCGGCCTCGTGTCGCACGAGCCGCACTTCACGCTGCTCCGCGAGATCGTCGACTTCAGCGGGGGATTCAACCGGAACCAGAACGCGCTGAAGGAGGTGAAGAAGTTCACGAAGCAGAGCGATTTCCAGCTGCTGCACCTGTCCATCCTGAGGGAGTACCTGCAGCTCGAGTTCGCGTACGAGTTGGACGAGGACGCGTACGACCTGGAGCGCATCGTCGACGACTTCGTCTTCATGACGTTCTTGGTCGGGAACGACTTCCTCCCGCACATGCCCTCCCTGGACATCGGCGACGGGGCGTTCACGTTGCTGTTCGACACCTACAAGGAGCAGAGGGCGAGGTGGGGGCACGGGCAGTATTTGACGGACTCCGGCGAAATCAGCGACGCGGCGAGGCTCGAGGCGTTCTTGGAGGTCATCGGGGCGGCGGAGACCGAGATCTTCGAGGAGCGGGCGAAGAACCAGGTCGTGATGCTGAAGAAGCAGAGGAGGTGGGACAAGCGCGACGGCAAAACGAATAGGACGCCGTCAGACCTGGAGCTGAGCGTGCAGGAGGAGTCGAAGCAGGGCGAGTATATGGCGATGGTCGTCAACCTGAAGGGGGCGAAGGTGGTCGAGGGGTGGCGTCCCGTGGGCGCATCGGAGAAGGATCACAAGGGGAGATATTACTTCGAAAAGCTTCATTTGAAGCCGACCGACGTGGACGGTCACATGGCGCTTCGGAAATCCTACATCGAGGGGCTGATATGGTGCCTCGCTTACTACTACCGGGGGTGCATATCCTGGGGGTGGTTCTTCCCTTATCATTACGGGCCCATGATCAGCGACCTCACAAACTTGCCGGAGTGTTTCGACAACATCAAGTTCGAGGTGGGGCAGCCGCTGAAACCCTTCGAGCAGCTCATGGGATGCCTTCCGCCCGCGTCGTCGGCGCTCGTGCCTCGCATATATCGCAAATTGATGTGCGATCACAATTCACCAATCAAGCAATTCTATCCTGAGGACTTTGTGGTGGATATGAATGGCAAACGGTTAGTTGTCAGATTTGTTCTATTTGCCATTCGATTGCTCAAATTACCTCACTGACTTGTCCCTTGTAGAAACCCATGGGAAGGTGTCAACATTCTTTCCTTCATCAACGTCAACCTGTTGAAAGAATCAATCAAAAAGTATTGTCCGGATAGCGCTATCACTGCAGATGAGCGCCACAGAAATCGTGTAGGAAAGGTTTATTGCTACACATACGATCCCGCTGTGACGGTCACCGTGCCTTCGTGCAACCGGGACATTGGGCTGCCAAACATCGTGAAGTGCAATTCACGCGTGGACATATCCGAAAACCACAGCGTGTCGACCGTGTCCTTCAAGCCGGAGCTCATCCCCGGGACTAAGATCCCCTACCCCGGATTTCCCTCCCTCAACGTCCTCCCCATCGAGCGCGTCGAGATGCGCAACGCTGGGGTGAACTGCTTTGGATTCCCCTCCAAATATCCCAACATGATCCTCACGATGCGTAGTTTGCCCCAGCTGCCTGGCGCCGCACAGCTTGCGGGCAACCTCATCGGGAAGTCCATTTTTGTGAACTGGCCAATGATGCACGAAGCCAAGGTTAGTTTCTCCTCTTGCTCTTTTTTGGCGCGCAGTGTCCATGCTTAAACAACACTTCTCTGATTTCTTTTCATGGTCAACAAATAGGTTGTTGCGGTAACCGACTCTTCCTGTGAAGTGCGAATGGTGAAGAAAAAGCTGAAAACGCGGAAGTTCAGTCCTCCTGAGGTCGAGCGCTGGAATTCTGTGTCCGATATGATGGTGGAACAGTATGTTGCAGGTGCAAGCTATCCGGGTTCAGGGGGAGTTGTGATCGGCGACATACAAATTCGGTTAAAAGTAGTGCCGCTTCAAGGCATGAAGACGTCACCAGTGGATGGCTCAAGTAAAAAGTTGTTCGGAAAGGAGGAGGCAGATATTCCCCTTCAGGTGGCGCTGTCTACCTCACCGGCCCCTGATCCCCGTTTCATTGAGCGTGGCCCGATGACTCTGAAAGACAGATTCCCTTTGAAATGCCACGTTGTTCTAACGAAGGGGAAATACAGAGGTTGCATTGGCACCGTTATGAGCATTGTTGACAACAGCAAGGTTGGTGTGAAAGTGAATGTCATACCCCCTGAACCACCTTTTGGACTTGCAATTGCGAGGAGTGTCCAAGAGTCTTACATATCAGCTAAGGATGCTGCGAAGGTACTTCGCATGGACCCAAGGTGAGGAGCGACAATACCACATGCCTTTTCGCTTCGACGTGAAGGATAGTTTGTTAACTCTCTCACCCCGATTATCATCAGGATTTTTGGTAAAATCACAGGGAACCTACCTTTCAGCCCCGGAAAATATGATCTTGGGCTGAACTTGAAGTATAAGGACAAACGGTGCGTTCTGGGTTATACCAGGGTCAAAAAGGACCCGTCCGCTAAAAAGAACAAGAAAAAAGACGCGAAGGCGTGGTCAGCTGGAGACACCGTGCTAGTCGTGGGAAGCAAGCGCATGTCTGCTACAGATGAGTCTGATTCTGCCGAAGCGGAACATCAAAAGATTCTCTGGGAGTACACCCCAAAGGCAGTGCGTTTGGTTGCAGCTTACAAGAATGCCTTTCCCCACCTTTTCGCTGCGATTGCGAAAGCTCCAGAGGGGCGCTTTTATGACTCTAAACGAGTGTTTGGACCAAAAGGCGATGATGTGTGTGCTAAGGTCCTGCAGTGGTTGAAAGGCACGGAGACTGCCGCAATGCCTCGTTTGCCTCACACCACCGATGCCATGCCTGTGGCTGCAGTTCATGCTGTGCAACGAGCTGCTGATGTGAGGACTTCTTCTCTCGATGGTGCCACTACGGAAAGCAATGTTAAAGTTCCACCTTCGGCACTTTACCGGGAAGGGTCAACTGCTGCCACAGATGTGTTGATGGCATCAGAACACAGCGTCAGTGCTCCACCCGAGCTGGGCGACAGAATTGCAAATCTCTGTGCTAACGGTGTGCCTTTTGGGGCGAGGGGCACAGTTGTGGCCATTCATGATGATTCTGAAGGCTGTGTGGAAGTAGTGATGGATGAAGAATTCATAGGCGGATCAACTCTTCAGGGAACTTGTGCAAATTTCCGCGGGAAGCTCTGTGTCTGGAACCATTTGCTCAAGATTTCTGCTGCTGACAGCGCCAAAGTTGTTGATGATATTCTCCCAAGTGGGACGGGCAAGGCTGTTGTAGATAAGTTGATGCACGAAGTCACGCAGCAAACTGAGCCAGTCCAAGCTGCCCCAGTCCCCGCCGCGCCTCAGAAAGTTGCAGCTAAACCAAAAGCCAGGGCGCCAACACCCCAACAGCAAAGTGATTCAGCTGTTCCTGGTCGAGATCCTAAGAGCCCATGGGGATCTCCACCTAGGTCAAGTTCGGCTGCTCGTGGAGGCAGGCAGGGCGCCTGGAGGGAGGCCCGCGGCCCGCCAGATGATAAGGCAACCGGTTTTACAAATGTTGGTCGCAATGCGAAGAATGGATTCCAAGAGTGGAAGAGGCTAGTCACCCAAAATGAACTCTTGGCAAGCCAACCAAGCAGCGGATCTGGTAAGAATGACACTAGCCAGGAGCTCAAAGCCATGCTTGGGGTCAGCACAAATGCAGTCGCTAGCCATGGTGATGCATCAGCTGGCCTTGTTGGTGGTAATGGCAATATTGAAAAAAACAAGATTGGGGTAAACGGTGATCCAACTCATCCAATGGCTGGCACAAGCACTGGCCCAAGTCCTGTAGACGCATCAGCGGGCCTAAAGGCACTTCTTGGAGTGCCTCCCCAGAAAACCCATCAGCCCGCACCAGCTGAAGGATCAGCAGCAGATGTTCTCATGCAAATGATGTTGAAAGACGTACCTGCACCCCTACCTGCACCCCTTCCAATCCAGACAGCGCCTCGCCCCGCATTCAACTTTTCATATGTCAAAGAGGGAGAGGAAGTGCCTGAACCGCGTCAACACATGGGACAGAACCAGCCACCGATGCCAATAAATCATATGCCACCGCATATGATGCCTCAGTACGTTCCACAACAGGCCCCACCTATGCACATGATGCCACCTCATATGATGCAGCCAGTTTACCATGGTATGAACATTCAACCCACAGCTAACCCCCATCCTCTCCCAGCAATGGGCAATGGGACTTCGCAGGCACAGGTTTCCCGTCCTGTGCCAAAGGCAAATAAAATTGCAACCACAAAACCATCAAAGGTTGGTTCCATAGTTCCGTCAGTTGTTGTGAAGGCCAAGAAATAACGCACCTTTCACCGTCGGAAATCATATGTTGAAAATGTTAGTGCAGCTGCAGTGAAATAACATCTTCTTGGACTTAGTGGAAGCGACGGAACATCCGCACCCCATAACATAATAATACCATACGCCAGTTTAGAGTTAAACATGTGTCATGATGGCTTTTCCCGCACACATCAATTCCAAAGAACTTCCCAACCGAGGTACCTATGACTTTCAGCCGAATACAGTATTTCCTCTTGTGCACCTAGAATTCAATCAAATCCAACTGCGTCCAAAGCTGCAACTTTTTCCTTGGGAAAAACTAATTTTTCTCACGTTTATTATGCTGCCTCCTTATTCTGGAAGCTAATGTATCAGAGTGTTTGGTGACTAGGATTGGAAGCGAGCATTTGAAGCTAGTCTTGTTGTCGTTGTCCTCCGTCTTCATCGCATATCGGTTGTTCATGAATACCAGGGTAAATCACAGAACCGCTAGTTTAGAGTTAAACAAGTGTTGTCCATTCGGAGTATGCCTCTGAAATGTCCCTTAGGTTCTGCCGGAGTCTCTCTTTGCATGTTCTCGCAACGATTTTACTACCGATGGTATTGAAACCCGGTGGCAGGGGCAAGAAAGGAGGCAGGTCTATCGTCAGAGTGAGTCTCAAATCGCCCTCCAAGGTGTATGTCTGACTGTCGCCATCGTTGCTACCAAGATCACCTCCTTTCCTCCAGCTGATGGAATTTCTGCCTTCAAACACAGACCGCTCCATCACGGAAGAAAGTGTGCTGCCGATTCTACCACCCTTTGCGACTTCCGTTTTCGCATCAATTATGGATATCACAACCTTGCTCTGGGATGGGTCCTTTTCGATGCTGTTCACGAAGATAGGAGTAAGCTGCATCCCGAACCATTCGACATTAGCCTGTTGGCACTCCCATACTTCCTCAGTAGCGTTTTCTTCATATGCGTTCATTCGCTTACATTGTGCTATTCCTTCCCCTTTGACTTTTTTCGCTCCCAGTAAGACAGAGTCAGATGCGGCAGATGTGAGAAAGCTGGACAGGCATTTTCCCGCTTCTTCATCGGCGGTCACAGATGGTGGTGTGCTGAGTCGAGCACTGGCACTACCAACGAACCTAATCGTCCCAAATAATGATGTTGTGGATGTCTTGCCCTTCCCTTTGGCATTCGTCACCGTGTGCGGTGAAAATGATGTTACCGACAGCCGCGAAGACCCGAGTATCAATACGAGAAGTGTTGTCGTGAATCGCTTCATAGCTATTTTTGGCAACAGAGAGAAGGCGAAACGTTCGAAGTCGAAGTGTTGGGCAGCTGCTCCACGTAGATTGTTTTTTTCTGATTGCAGCCGCAGATTGACAGATCACAGGCCTGGCAGGACGAGTCCGAAAGAAGGTTAGGAAGTAAAATGGTATGCACCGAGGCGCGACCACATCGGCTTTGCCCACCTATGCCCACCCCACGCGCAAAAATTCGCCCGTCCCCGTCCCCCGGCGCGCGGCCGGCGGGCACGATGGTGTCGTGAGGAGGGACGATGACGCGGGATGCGATGCAAGAGCAAGAAGCACCGTGTGAGCGTGATTGATGATGATCTATGATGATGTCGTTCGTTTGCAACAGTTTGTAACGATGATGTATCAATCAAAGGACCATTGGCGAAATAGTGAGGGTTATTTTTAGCTTCAGGTCTG